>CM065726.1:5721918-5806918 GCA_033310375.1 Conus canariensis
ATAGAGAAGAAAAAGATAGGAAAGTCCATGAAATTTTCTTGATCTTATTCAGTTTGTGCGGTGGAGAAATTTGTGGCAAAAGGGAAAAAAAAAAATTCTCACCACTCTTATCAGCTCTTGTAGTATTGGCATTCAGAGTATTGGAAGGGAATGTAATTCTCTCTCTGTCTCTCTCTCTCTGTCTCTGTCTCTCTCTTCTCTCTCTGTCTCTCTCTCTCTCTTTAACAGGATTTAAACCATGGACAACAGATATAAAAAAATGCTGAGAGTGTAATCAGTGTAGTGTACACAAATTTTCAAATTCAGTCTTCATCTTTCTCTCTGAGGTTCATAATCCTGTATTAACTTACTTTCATATTCAAAATTCATCGTTCTCTCTGAGGTTCACAATCCTTTATTTACTTACTTTCAAACTCAGTCTTCATCTTTCTGTCTGAGGTTCATAATCCTTTATTTACTTACTTTCAAATTCAAAATTCATCTTTCTCTCTGAGGTTCATAATTCTTGATTTACTTACTTTCAAATTCAATCGTCATCTTTCTCTCTGAGGTTCATAATCCTTGATTTACTTACTTTCAAATTCAAAATTCATCTTTCTCTCTGAGGTTCATAATCCTTGATTTACTTACTTTCAAATTCAATCGTCATCTTTCTCTCTGAGGTTCATAATCCTTGATTTACTTACTTTCAAATTCAATCGTCATCTTTCTCTCTGAGGTTCATAATTCTTTATGTACTTTCTCTCTGAGGTTCATAGTCCTTTATTTACTTGCTTTCAAATTCAATTGTCATCTTTCTATCTGAGTTTCATAATCCTGTATTAACTTACTCTCAAATTCAAAATTCATCTTTCTCTCTGAGGTTCATAATCCTTTATTTACTTACTTTCAAATTCAATCTTCATCTTTCTCTCTGAGGTTCATAATCCTTGATTTACTTACTTTCAAATTCAATCATCATCTTTCTCTCTGAGGTTCATAATTCTTTATGTACTTTCTCTCTGAGGTTCATAGTCCTTTATTTACTTACTTTCAAATTAAATCGTCATCTTTCTCTCTGAGGTTCATAATCCTTGATTTACTTACTTTCAAATTCAATCGTCATATTTCTCTGAGGTTCATAATCCTTGATTTACTTACTTTCAAATTCAATCGTCATCTTTCTCTCTGAGGTTCATAATCCTTGATTTATTTACTTTGAAATTCAATCTTTATCTTTCTCTCTGAGGTTCACAATCCTTTATTTACTTACTTTCAAATTCAATCTTCATCTTTCTCTCTGAGGTTCATAATCCTTGATTTACTTACTTTCAAATTCAATCGTCATCTTTCTCTCTGAGGTTCATAATTCTTTATGTACTTTCTCTCTGAGGTTCATAGTCCTTTATTTACTTACTTTCAAATTCAATCGTCATCTTTCTCTCTGAGGTTCATAATCCTTTATTTACTTACTTTCAAATTCAATCGTCATCTTTCTCTCTGAGGTTCATAGTCCTTTATTTACTTACTTTCAAATTCAATCGTCATCTTTCTCTCTGAGGTTCGTAATCCTGTATTAACTTACTTTCAAATTTCAAAATTCATCTTTCTCTCTGAGGTTCATAATCCTTGATTTACTTACTTTCAAATTCAATCTTCATCTTTCTCTCTGAGGTTCATAATCCTTGATATACTTACTTCAAATTCAATCGTCATCTTTCTCTCTGACGTTTATAATCCTTGATTTACTTACTTTGAAATTCAGTCTTTATCTTTTTCTCTGAGGTTCATAATCCTTGATTTACTTACTTTGAAATTCAATCTTCATCTTTCTCTCTGAGGTTCATAGTCCTTTATTTACTTACTTTCAAATTCAATCGTCGTCTTTCTCTCTGAGGTTCATAAAACTTTATTTACTTACTTTCAAATTCAATCGTCATCTTTCTGTCTGAGGTTCATAATCCTTTATTTACTTTCTTTCAAATTCTATCGTCGTCTTTCTCCTGAGGTTCATAATCCTTTATTTACTTACTTTCAATTTCAATCGTCACCTTTCTCTCTGAGGTTCAGAGTCCTTGATTTACTTACTTTCAAATTCAATCGTCATCTTTTTCTCTGAGGTTCATAATTCTTTATTTACTTACTTTCAATTCAATCGTCAAATTCAATCTTCATCTTTCTCTCTGAGGTTCATAATCCTATATTTACGTACTATCAAATTCAATCTTCATCTTTCTCTCTGAGAAACTGTATTAACTTACTTTCAAATTCAATCTTCATCTTCCTGTCTGAGATTCATAATCCTTTATTTACTTATTTCAAATTCAATCATCATCTTTCTCTCTGAGGTTCATAATCCTTTATTTGCTTACTTTCAAATTCAGCGTCATCTTTCTCTCTGAGGTCTCATTCATATTCATCTTCATCTTTCTCTCTGAGGTTTCATAATCTTTTATTTGCTTACTTTCAAATTCAACCTCATCTTTCTCTCTGAGGTTCATAATTCTTTATTTGCTTACTTTCAAATTCAACCGTCATCTTTCTCTCTGAGGTTCATAATTCTTTATTTGCTTACTTTCAAATTCAACCGTCATCTTTCTCTCTGAGGTTCATAATTCTTTATTTGCTTACTTTCAAATTCAACCGTCATGTTTCTCTCTGAGGTTCATTCAGATTCAATCTTCATCTTTCTCTCTGAGGTTCTCATAATCTTTTATTTGCTTACTTTCAGATTCAACCGTCATCTTTCTCTCTGAGGTTCATAATTCTGTATTTGCTTACTTTCAAATTCAACGGTCATCTTTCTCTCTGAGGTTCATAATCCTTGATTTACTTACTTTCAAATTCAATCGTCATCTTTCTCTCTGAGGTTCACAATCCTTTATTTACTTACTCTCAAATTCAATCTTCATCTTTCTCTCTGACTCTGAGGTTCATAATCCTTTGCTTACTTACTTTCAAATTCAATCTTCATCTTTCTCTCTGAGGTTCATAATCCTTTATTTGCTTACTTTTAAATTCAATCTTCATCTTTCTCACTGAGGTTCATAATCCTTTATTTACTTACCTTCAAATTCAATCTTCATCTTTCTGTCTGAGGTTCATAATCCTTTATTTACTTACTTTCAATAGTTTTGCTCTAATTTTCTAATTTAGTCAGTCACAGACTGAAAGTATGTTTTCTGCAATAATTTTTGGAACATTGTATAATTTTTAGAGCATCGGCGATTATAACTTGTCTTTTTTGTTTCAGCTGCGATAGTAGTCCGGGCGATGTATGACTTTGATGCCATCAACAATGATGACCTGTCCTTCAAAAAAGGAGATCGTATGGAGGTGGATGAAGAATCGTAAGTGTATAATCTAAAATATAATCAATGTAGAGTTTAGAGTGCATACTTGTGTACACACAACCTATTGCTCATTGCTTTTAAATGTACTCTATTGGTAACTGGGTTCCTGTCATAAATTAAACTGAATGAAATGAGAGATACAGTGGCAGAGTTGGTTCAGAACACGTTATATGATGAACAAATGATATGGAAATGCAGCAGTTGTTTGTTTGCTTAGAAGAACTTCAAAAGTGTTGGGCATCAGATGAAGAAAAGAAATGAATAAGAAGACATCCAAAAAAACAATTTTACTATGGAAGTTGAAATGACTGAAAGAGTTATTTTTAAAATACATTTTCAGTGTTAAAATCCTGAGGAGGTGCATATCTTCAGCTGAGATTTAACATTCTCCAACTCACAAGTGGTGCCCAAAAGTCAGTTTACAGTTTTAAGGCAACCAGAAAATTCCCCAGCGCAGAAAAGATTTTGCACTCTGTTCGCAGTCCCTAACAGTAGCACATGCAACAAAATATACCCCCATCTGCCAAGTGAATCTGACATGCAAGAGAGCTGCTGAGGTATACACACGTGTACCTCTGTTGGGAGAGCACTGTTATGTTTCAGACACCTGCTCTAATCACTGAACACTAATCCTGTGGGAGGAGTCGCACAAGACTTGCTTTAGGTTAGCTTTGGGCACGATGATTTATGAGCAGAGTTTCCAGGCTTCCGGTCAAAAGAGCGACAACAGAAGAGAGAGAGAAACAGAATTAAGTTGAAGAGAAAGAGAGAGAGTGGTTGCCTGGTTTGAAGAGAATAGAAACAGGAGAGGAGAGAACATGGACGGCTGGTCAATGATATGGAGAAAAAGATGTACTGCACACCCTGCCAAACAGGAGTGACATGTGACAAACAGCGGGATGGGCTGCATGAAATAAAATTCATGCTGCTTGAATTTCCTAGGCAAGGAAACCAGATGGCACCTTGGTTGGACTAATCTTAAAAACTGTTTGAAAGAACTGCACCAAACAACATGGACAAATGAATCACAAGACAAAACATGATGTGTTTCGACCTCTTAGGTCTTCTTCAGGCAAGGTAAACACCACTCAGGACAACAAAAATAGATAAGTGATTGCTTGTTCTTCATTTTTGTTGTCCTGAGTGTTGTTTGTCTTGGCTGAAGAAGAACCTAAAAGGTCAAAACGCACCGTGTTTTGTCTTGTGATTCATTTGTCCATGTTGTTTGGTGGAGTTTTTTTCAAACACTTTTTAAGATTAGTTAGATTTCCACCTGCAGTCACCTCACTTTGCAATTAATGTGGGTTGACAAGCTAAATCTCTGCTCTGAGTATCTAATACAGTCACCAGAAGGTTTAGAAGCCACTGTTATTTAGAGAAACTTCTAGATATACATGCAGATCTCAGCCAGGGAAATTATTTCTTGCTGTGGAATAAGAGGGGTTTCACATTGTTAAAGGTACATGGCATAATTTATTCTGTTCTGTATTGTTTGGTACTTACTCAGGCATGGTTCATGTTTGCTGTTATTTTATGCTTGCCCTTTTTTGATGCTGTGGGAGTGATTATAATTCAGACCCATGGTCCATGGCATCCATTATATGTGAGACTACTGTTTCAGAAAAAAAAAAATTTGTAATGTCTAACAACCATTTCTACAGATTATTCAGGTTGAGTTGTGTAGATACAGATGTAAGCTTTTCTAGTATTGGAATGAACAGATTGATTATTGATAGAAATGGAATGTTATGCGTAAACATGACACTTTCACTTGGAAAAATAGAACAAAACAGACATAAGAGACTCCCCTTTCCATCTGCTTCATCTCTCTCTCTCTCTCTCTCTCTCTCTCTCTCTCTCTCTCTCCTCTCTGTACACCTTTCTTTCTGTCTAGATATTTGTCTGTCTGTATCTGTTGTCTGTCAGTCTGTCTGTCTGTCTGCCTCTCTCTCTCTGTGTCTGTCTGTCTATCTGTCTCTCTCTGTCTCTGTCTCTCTGTGTCACCCCCCTTCCTATCTCTCAGTTTGTGTGCTTTTGTTGTCTGTGAATGGACCCAGTGGCCTAAAATTGTTGGATCCCCTCCACTTCCCCCACTCTTTATTCCTCCCCCCATTAGTAAACCCATTCCCAGAGTGCCACCAGCTGACACACCTGATCTTGCTCAATCTCTCTGTTCTTGTGTTTCAGACAAAACTGTGACTGGTGGGTGGCTACTCACATGAAGACTGGTCAGAAAGGTTACATTCCCAGTAACTATGTCTGCACGGATGACAACTCTCCCCAGGCACAAGAGTAAGTGCTTGTCTGTGGACCTATGTCTGTGCTAGTCTTTTGTTCCATGTCTGTTGTTGGCTGCTTTTTCTCTGTCACAGTTCACCCGGTTAAGGGTGACCAATGACGAGGCGCGTGGGAAGAGGGAGAATCCTCAAGAACATGTAGACCTTGGCCTGTCCGTAGACCCCCCTCCCCCCCCTGGGGGGGGGATTTATGACTGAATTTTTCTGATACTTTGTTCATTTTAAAATTTTATGGCATATGTTACCCCGCTGTAACCAGGTTATTTCAGGATATATGAGCGTTACACTATAGTAACCCTACCGATGGTGATTATTCAGGGGGTGGGGTTATGTTAAGTCTCTTAAATCAAATTTCTTCTTAAGTATTTGTATTACATTTGGTACCAAACTAAAGAATATTGAAAAGGCTATCTGCTCATGGACATTTCACAACCATACAAGGAAAGCGGAACATGTTCTTTACGAACAAAGTTTAAAATGCATATGAAAACACAGTACGATACAAAAAACCAACTTGTCAATGGTAATGACATGTCTCTGAGTACAGATAAAAAAACCTCTCATCCTATTCATTGCTGATGTCACAGCCATCTTGAAAGACAGCATCAGCCAAGCTGCCAAGCTGAGATGGACTAGTTTGTGTACTCGAAGAGCACGATTGTAGTGTTTGCCAGCAAACACTTGCTCCATTGACCCACTCGCACAGATAGCAGACTGAATGACTATTTCAGCAAGACCAGTTCCCCTCATCAGTTTGCCAACAGTGCCAAGGAAAGAACAGATTGTATGGAAGCTTCCCAGTCTGACAGAGATGTCTTGGAAGAGATTGTTCTGCCAAACCAAGTTGTATGCTTTCCTTGCTACTGCTAATTCAAATGTAACTAATGTTATACCTTGCCCTACTTGCTTTGCTGCTGCCTGTGACACTTTGAGGACATGCTGGACTGAGGAATTTTCCGTGATGGGGTGGTGGATGGGTGGCATGTAGTCAACAGTAGACTGCATCTTTTCTATCCCTTCTTCTCCTGTGAGAGACACCCATCCAGGCACCAGTTGATTTCCATCTTTGGCCTCAAATCTGGAGAAAACCCACCAAAAGTCAACAACTTTAGCTTTGTAGCCTGCCTCTGGGTTTGAGAAATGAGTGTCAACATTCAAGTTGGGTTCTGCCTTTTCTTTTGCAAAGCAGGGTGGTACGTTTCTTGGTTCAGACTGCACTGAGCATTGGTGGTTTTGAGGAGCAGGAGATAGTTCTGTTTGAGAAGGAACTGTGTCATGCACTGTGTCTCCTGTCACATCTTGAATAACTATGCCATAAGTGGAGTGGGTGGTGTCAGCTCCTGAAAGGGTTTCTTCGTTCAGGTCAAAGTTATCCCAGCAGAAATGAATCACTTTGTTCTGTTCCAAACTCACCGTTGAAGGCAGAAGACTAGCACACTGATGTACAGAGTGGGCCATAGCAGTCTCAAGTCCTACAATCCAGTTTTGTATCCAGCAACGTGCTCAAAATGATTCAAGAGACTTAGAACTTCAGAGCTACCAGCAACATGTCTGATAGACATTCCAAGTAGAAGATGTTTGGGCATTTTCCACTTTCCCCCTGTCAAAGAGTATGTCCTGGCCGATGGAGGATGCTAATCTGGTGGTTTTGTTTTGCTCCACAGTTCTACTTTTTCCAGACAGCAGGTTTTGGAGAAAGTCTGTGAGAATAGCTGGAGGTTGGACAGCATCAGACTGAAGGTACTCTGTAGATGGAGGCCATGGCATGCCAGGTGCAGCTCTAAAAGCATCCAAGATGTGTTGACGAAGGACATATGCAGACTCCTCAAGTCGCCTTTCTTCTGAAGCTGCTGACACAAACGCTGTCTCAACTGCCTGACCTCGGGCAGTTTGTCACAATAAACAAGTTCACTGCGATGGTTTGGAGCCCAAAATTTTATTCTGAAGCCAAAATATTTAATTATCTTTTCTGTCAGTTTGTAAGTCTTGTATCCTGGGTTGTAGAAGTCAGGGGAATGTTGTTGCATGTATCCACAGTACTTCTCTCGCAGCATGGTCATTCTCTCCACCTGCGCACCTCTGATCAAGGCATTTTCAACGTCTCACATATGTACTCAAATGCCCTTTCATGTGCCTGTAGCTGCTCAACAGATGTCTGGCCTGTGGATGTTTCAGCATGCCTGCCTTCAGATCTCACGTAGTCTTTCCTGCAACCCTCATGATAGTGAGCTTCACGTGCTACCAGATCTACATCTTGATAATGAGTGAAAATGTCATCATGCGTAATTTTTGCTGCATCCTTTATAGACTATTCTGCCGTCTTGGTGACTCATTTTACAAGTTTGTCAAAACATGCAACTCCTTCTGAAGCTTTCTTCCTGATTTTTTGTGGCAAAAGATACATCTGTCGTTTGGAAGCAATAGGCCTGATGTAGCAACAGCAGTCCTCTTTGGTTTAGATGGTCCTGCAACTTCTTCACTCTCTGTCTCATGTTTCCTTTTCCTGGCAAATTTCACAGAGGTGTGTAGAAGATGTGTGCATGAACGCTTTACACTGAGACACACACACACACACACACACACACACACACACACAGGTGGGGATGGGGGTGAGGTGGGTTTACCAAGGACATGCATACGTCATGCTGCAGACAGAGATCACAGTAAAGCATGCAATGGCATGCACACATGACTGCTTTGTATGTTGGACTTCTTTACAAAGACAACATTTTGCGACAAGAAGAAGAAAATACACAAGCGCCTTCGTAAGATAGGTGTGACTTGAGAGACAAAGAAACTCATGGCATTATTATTATTATTATTATTATTATTATTAGATCAGTTGCTCCAAATCACTGGTTCATGTTATTGAATCTCTCACCACTAGAGAAACATTGCCTCAACGCGCTGTCGTAAACGCATTACTTTTAGTGCCACACCGATGTGACGTTATAAACCAATGTTACAGTACTTACTTTTCGTAGAAATTCTATGATCACAACAACGAAATCTTGATCTAGGCCTAAGTGAACATACGCTGTTTTGTGATACACACTGAAATGTGGAGACAAAACTAGCAAGAAACGCGTGGAAAGGTGTCGGCTGCTCCACTTGCGCGGGGGAACAGAACAGCGCACAGCTGTGGTTGAGTGGTACGACAGATTTCAGCTGCATGCGATTCGGATGCCCATGCACAAACATCATCACTGTATCTCTTTTTGTAAAATACCAGCAGAATAGTGTGCAGATATATCGAGGAAATTTGTTTTAGATGTCATTCACGACAAACCTATGAGATATCAAGCCAGATTATATGTGACAAACAGAGAGTGAGCACCCCTACCCCATAATGCTAAATACAAGGCGCAGAGAGGAAAAAATACACTATTAATGCAGCTCTCAATGCCAAAATAACCTGTTTACCAGAGGGTAACATGTCAAATGTTTCCTCCCATATCATAAGCTTTCTAGAAAACCAAGTCAAAAATTCCCCCCAGAGGGGGGGAGGTTTCCACCCCCCCAGACCAAGGTCTAATGACCTCAAGCGCACAAATCAAACACTGGGCAAGAGATAGACAAACCACAACATTTATTCACATTAAACAGATATTGATGAGAGATGAAGAGACGGGGCCTAACTAACTAGATAGAACAGTGATGATACTAAATCCCACACCCTAGCCCAATACAGCACCAAGGAGGGCCTAATCACCCCGCCTACCCCACACTACTGAAGCCCGCAGGGAAAAGGGGAATGTGGACAATGACAATCACATGAGGAAAAAAAAAACAGTCTTAAAATCTATTTAAAAAAAAAAATTAATGGCCTGTCAAAGGAAAACAAAACAAAACCTCAGAGAAAACATCCCAAACAGTTCATTTCTCTGGTACATCTCTGTCTGCTTCTGTCTTGTTCTGTCTTTCTGGTGCTACCTTGAGTCCAGCACCCCCACCCACAAACCCTCAACTCACACACACCCCTCACTGCAGTCGCCTCATGATATCAGGACAGGCGAGGAAGTGCCGACATCACAATCAGGACCTCCCAGGTAGGTCCCAGGGCAGCAGGCTGTGTTAACGTCTCGACCAACAGGAGCAAGGTCAGGGCGTGGATGAACAGGAGGTGAAGCAGACGAAGACCCAGGGGAACGGCAGAAGGAGAAGGAACAGGGAAGTGCTGCACATCATACAGTGGACTCGGGATGAGCACACCTATATGGACTGGGCGGCGGGAACGAAGGGAAAGGGGGAGGGGGCGAGTGAAGGTGAATATGGGGGGAAGGTAACGATGACACAAGGAGCCCCCTACACCTAACCCTACATAGATTCACTTGTCCTCCGGGCACAATAGCCATACATACAAAAACACTCTACTTACAGCTTACTCTGCCCAGTCCACTATTACAAAAAAAAGATCACTTTGAACTGGTAAAAGACTAATCGGAATCACCCTATGAATGACAGTATTTAAAAGAAAAACTGATAGTTACATTTAAACATATAGACATGTAAGTACAGAGTTGAACCAAAATAATGAAAAAGGAAAACCACTGGCCCTAAACTATCTCAATCAATCATTTTGATTATAGTCCAGCCGACCACGGAGGCCATAAGACTATCTCTGAAACTCAATCAATTAAGCATCTTTGAAAGAGGGATGATAGGAAAATAAAGCACAAACATGATATCACCATTCACTCTCCATGCATCCCAACAAAACAGACAAGGAAAATAAAGCACAACAATGATATCACCATTCACTCTCCATGCAACCCAACAAAACGGACAAGACAAGGGCGCCAGGTCACCATAAGGGAAAAGGGGAAGGAGGGAGAAAAAGGGGGGGGGGGGGGTACACGGAGACACCCCCAAAACAACTCCCTCACCAACCAACCTTCCCCCAGCCTCGACCATAAGGCGCCAAAAGGTAATGCCATAAATAAAAACTTTCGCTGGAAAGTAAAAAAAAAAAGGTGAAGAATCCTTTTGAATTTCGAAACAGTAATGAAAATAAAATAACGATTTCAGCGCAAAATGTGATACCCTAGTCGACACCAACAGGGGAGAGAGGAAAAAGGGGAATGAAAAGAAACAGTTCCTGAGATATATGAATTACAACTTGCAATAAGTACGATTCCACTAAAGAGGCTGTGACTGCCTGGAAAACGAACCCCCAGAGTCGAAACAAAAGAAACGAATGCCGAAATTTGACCAAAAATATCTTGAACGTGACCAACGTACCACCAAATATTAATTTATATCTCAACACTCACCAAAACCACTCGTGCCAAAGGAGGATGAAGAGGACAGGTCACCACATCTGGGAAGAGGAAAAGGCCATGTTTCACATGAAACAAATATCTGTACTGCACTGAACTTTTCAGTTCCAGTTCACACTTGTGGACATCATTATGAAACTGATATATGGGGGTCTGTTGGCCTTGTAGATAAAACTTTTTTTTTTCACCCAAAGGTTATGGAGTTGGTCCCTGTTTGAGACTGTCAGGTTAGAGGAGAGTTTTTCCTTGGAGTCTACAAGTGTACAGCTTGCACCTGTCTCTGGGTCCTTCGTTTCAGACTTTTCAAATGAGGCCTGGAGCATCAATGCACACTCTGTAGAAAATGTTAATATGAATGCCAGCATGAATTCCATTCCACACTGTAGAAAATGTTGATATAAATGCCAGGATAAGTTCCAGTCCATATTGTAGAAAATGTTAATGTAAATGCCAGCGTAAATTCCATTCAACGCTGTAGAAAATGTTAACATAAATGCCAGGATAAATTCCATTCCACGCTGTAGAAAATATTAACATAAATGCCAGCATAAATTCTATTCCACGCTGCAGAAAATGTGATTATAAATGCCAGGATAAATTCCATTCCATGCTGTAGAAAATATTAATATGAATGCCAGGATAAATTCCATTCTACGCTGTAGAAAATATTGATATAAATGCCAGGATAAATTCCATTCCACGCTGTAGAAAATGTTAATATGAATGCCAGGATAAATTCCATTCCATGCTGTAGAAAATATCAATATGAATGCCAGGATAAATTTTATTCCATGATGTAGAAAATGTTAATATGAATTCCAGTATAAATTCCATTCCATGCTGTAGAAAATGTTAATGTAAATGCCAGTAAAGATTCCATTCCATGATTTAGAAAATGTTAATATGAATGCCAGGATAAATTCCATTTCACGCTGTAGAAGAAATGGCGATCAAACGTTGATGAGATAGAGAATAATAATAATAATAAAAAAAAAGAAAGAATAATTAAAAGATATAAAAAAAAGAAGGAATGAGAAAATCAAACAAGTGTGCAGAGTGGTTTCATGTTCATACATTGTTTCTGAAGTCAGAATATGGCTGCCTTAGTGTGGAAATACAAAACTGTCACATATGTAAAACTGTCACCAGTGATGACCTCAGATTTTTTGCTAAGGAAAGAGGAAGACAAAGAGCCATGTACGTCGATGTAAGCTTGGAAATAAATAGTTGACCTTTAAAAAATTTTAAATGCAACACTAACATTGACAACAACAACAACACTTAAAACGTCTTGCTGAAAAAGCAGTTGTGTATTTCAGCGAACAGACATGATTCCTAATGTGTTGTTGCTGGATTGTGTTGGCAGTTGGTGGTTTGATTTTGACCGTAAAGACTCTGATAAGATGTTGCTGTTGCCTGGGAACACTGTGGGAACTTTCCTTGTACGGGAGTCACAAGGTAAGTTTTCTCCCCCCCCCCCACCCTCTTACCAGATCATTTGAGAGAAAATGGGATAAGAGTGGCTAGGAGAGGGATCATGAGGTTGAGGGGTGGGAGAAAGGAGGAGTTGGGGAGAGGAGAAAGAGGATGGAAATATGCAGAGAGAGAGAAAGACAGACAGACAAAGAGGAGGGAAAGAGAAAGCGAGTTATTGGTCCAACTTATTATTTGAAGTCATTGAAAGAGCTTTTCTGGCGATTATTTTTATTGTAATATCTCAGTGCTGTTACTGCTGCTGCTGCTGCTAGGTCTTTCTTTTACTTTCACTCCATTTGCATGTGAGTGCTGTGTGTGTGTGTGTGTGTGTGTGTGTGTGTGTGTGTGTGTGTGTGTGTGCGTGCATGTGTGCGTGTGTGTGTGCGTGCATGCATGCACTCACTTGTACGTGCATGTGTGCGTACTTGCACATGCATGTATGTGTGTGCGAGTCCATGAATAACTATGTATGCATGCGAATTGAAAAGGAGGGGGGGGGGGGGGGGGGATGATAGCAAATGAAAACTATTACTATTGTGTCTCTGTTGTTATAGTTAATTTTTTGTGTCACTCACTGAATGGTCGAATCAGAGAGGTTAATACGTTATATATAAAGCCCTTACTTTACAAACTGTGATCCGTAAATGGGAAAAGAACAGCACTAAAGGAAAACGTAATGAGTTGCATTAGACAGTGCTAGTAGAGTGAACATTGTTATTGTATGTTTATGGATTTATTTTGAAAGTCTCACATGTACACTGTCAGAGTGAACTTGCTGATTGCATACTCAGGACTGATTTTCATTCAGAGACTCGCGTTTACTATGAGAGATAACCTAGTGTGACGCTTAGATTTATATGGTCAGGCGCTCACATTTAGTTTCCGCTTACTAGTGAATACATCCTTAGTCATGGGTTTTATTTAAAGTGAAATGAACTCTTTCTGTTGTGCTTTCAGACAAGTCATCATATGTACTGTCGGTGAGGGATGCTGACAAGTCATCAGGGGAACCCTGTGTCAAGCACTACAGAGTGAGGAAGATGGATAATGGTGGATATTTCATCAGTCCAAAACGAACCTTTCAGTCCATCTTTGAAGTCATCGATCATTATTCCAGTAAGTTATGTATGATTTGAAATTGTAACACATTGTATACTTGAAACTGTATACTCTAATGCTGTTTATTATTTTGAGAGTGTGTGTGTGTGTGTGTGTGTGTGTGTGTGTGTGTGTGTGTGTGTGTGTGTGTGTGTGTTGCTTTCTTCCTCATCCTTGAATTGTTCTTCAGTTTTGGAATATTGTAGAAAAAAAAATTTCTGACATTTTGCCAATACCCAACCTTTTTTCAGGTCTATGTAGATAGTAGAAAAGTTTTCCTTCCAGTCTGAACATTTCTGTTCTTAGGTAACCTGAGCTAGCAGAGCAGGTGAACTCTACAAGTGTATTTAGATGAGTAGGGCAGTTTCTTATGACTTCTTTCTAATCAGCTCAGATTTCCGAGTGTTCCAGAGAAAGAATGTAGGGAAGCAGGTCAGATCAGAATTTTTTCCCTTTTTTTTTTCTTTGATATTCAATTTGTGAATGTAAGCCCTGAAAGAATGTTGTTGTTGTTGTTGTTGTTTTGTCATACCCTGGCTAAAAGACTCCAGGGATCATCCAAACAGCCGAAGTACTTGAACACTATGGTACAAATGCATCGGCTGGGGATGAGAATATTTACGTGTGTGACCTTTTTTGATTACCTGGCCACATGGGCAGCCACACTCTGAAACTGTACAACTCTGAATTAGAGGCTGAGAGCATTGAAGGTTCCATGAAAGGTGTTTTTGCTGTAGACAAGGGAAGGAAGCCTGAACCAAAACCATAACATGTGGTCACTGGCACCTTTTACTAAGTTGGCCATGAGTATTTGCTGCAAAGTAAGTTGCTGAAACTTGCAAGAGTTTGACATGATAAGAATAGTTTAGTAATCAAGAGTATAATAAAAAACAAAACAAACAAACAATAAAAAAAATCGTTTTTGGCGTCATATACTTTACCATGTCAGACCATAGCATTCAACGGCAGTTAGCCAGCTCTGTCAGGCCGAATTTTTTCCGTGGCCAATGCAGTCATAAGACAGTCACGTGATGTCACCCCACTTCCGGCCCCGGAAGAAGCCAGTGTCAACTTCCTATAAGTCATTCATCTTCGGCCTGCCGTCAAAGCAAGATAAGTCTTGTGCTCTGTCTCGCCTATACTTGCCTTTGTGTTAACTTTGCTGTGTTTTGTTCTATACTTGATTCAGTTGTGGCTTGCAAATGTGAGGCTCTTGGTGGGAGCGTATTTATCAAAAGATTTGTCTCTTTTACCGGCACTCTCGGGAGCGTATTTATTAAAAGATTTGTCTCTTTTACCGGCACTCCCGCGACTTTGTTACTCGCGATCGTCGGCACCGCTCGCCGGTCGTGTTCCCCCACCATATTGCCGAGCCTCGGGTTCAGCACGCATTTTGTGCTGGTTCCGGCTTGCACTAGACCCTGAGTATTTTTGCCGTGTGAGGCTCTTGGTGGGAGCGTATTTATTAAAAGATTTGTCTCTTTTACCGGCACTCTCGGGAGCGTATTTATTAAAGATTTGTCTCTTTTACCGGCACTCTCGCGACTTTGTTACTCGCGATCGTCGGCACCGCTCGCCGGTCGTGTTCCCCCACCATATTGCCGAGCCTCGGGTTCAGCACGCATTTTGTGCTGGTTCCGCTTATTAAGGTTTAGGGCTCAATAACTATCACACCTGTACTCTTTACCCTTCACAGGTAGAACGTGTTCGAGTAAGGGTGTGTGACACTGATCTGCTTATTAAGATTTAGTGCCCAAGAACTATCACACCTATACACAGTGATACTCCACGTGTAGAGATTGCTATTAATAGCCATACCAGTCACACGACCGGTGGCGTGTACGGGTAGTTCGAGTTTTCAGTCGATCTCTCGAGCACTTTGCACGACACCACACGGACGATCGAGATTAATTGATTTTCTCGATCGGCCACCTTGTCTCCTCTTTGCGGTCGTGTGTTCCGGGTTTGCTCTATCCACCTGTGCCCAACATGGTGAAGGACACCGCCGGGTCGAGCCACTCCACTGCTCGGAGTTCGCTCAATTTCCCGGAGAACCCGCGGGTCGATTCCATCTCGGAGCAATCCGTTCGCACTGATGAACGTACGGTTCGGGTAGACAGAGACGACTTCTCCGCGGAAGGGACGCGTGATCTTCCTCGTCTACCAAACCGACGGACGCACGACCGCGGCGTCCCAAGGCTGATAGGCAAGCGGCCACCATTTCAAAATGCCTTTCATTTGATCTGCCTGCTAGTCTAAGGGCAAAGCTCCCCTCAAGGTGCTGCCCAGAAAGTCTAATGGCAAGGCTCCCCTCAAGGGGCCCGGCCGAGCAAAGACTAGCCAACGGAATTCGCCCTCCCCCACCCCTTCTCCATCGGCCAGCTTGCCCTCTAGCCTACGGACTCGCTCGGAGACTTCTAACTATCATGCTGAGTCACGCGAATCTCGGCCCCCGGGGCACCTTGCCGAGCCGCGGACCAGCACGGGTGACGGATCTGGGATGGAATCACCATCCGTCACTCGCCTTGATGAGTCACGTATCTCTTTTTCCCCCCAAATTGATACGTGCACTCATAGCGCTCGGCCCCACCGGGCACAGGTGCAGCCAACACCTGAGCTCGAGGAGCGCTTCGACTCCGGAAGCAGCCTTATGGTCACCCCGACGCACGACCTCGGTGGTGTCCATAATCCTGGGCGTGCGGGCACGCCGCGCCATGGGCCCGGCCGTGCCCATGCACAAGGACGGTCGACCTACCCCGATCGAACGTCACCTTCTTCCCTAGGGGTATTGGACGTTGGGGAACCGACCTTTCGGATCCCCATTTGGGCAACGTCCGCGGTCCCGCTCCTCCGGGGGGAGGATCTACCAGCGGGACCAAGGGTAACCTGACATATTCCTCCAGGGGGAGGAACACGGGACCGCATCCTGACCAATCCGCACTTTCGCGGGTTGGGGGCTCGACTTCCGCATCCTCCTCCATACCATTATGGCCCTCCCAGGCCCATTCCAAGGACGTGTATGGTGCAGTGCACGGACCTGGACGGGGACGACAGGCCACGGCCTCTCAAGCCCCCCCCCAACAGTGATTCAGGTTACCCGGGTCCCCGGGGACTTTCTGCCTACAAGAAGAAGAGGGTCTCGTGGCTACGACTCGGCGGATGTCTGACCTACGCATTCGCCCAACGCGCTGGTCAGACCTTGAGTGCGGCCTACCTACCATGGTTTTTCCCCAGGGCCGCCACAGCCCGTTTACCTCCCCGGGGACCGGTGGCTCTATGCCCCCGAGAGAGACCAGTGGCTTAACGCCAACACCCAGCACGACCAGCTACATGGTCGAATGTGGCACCCGGCCTCACTTACCTGGGTCGACCTTGGTCTCCCTCCTCGGGCGCTGTCCTATCGGCAGGACGATGTCCCGGCCGCCGATTATAGGGCCACCGGGGACACACTACAGGCACCCCTCGACTTACCTCCTGAAGACGGGTGCTATGAACCCTCTCAGGACCAGTACCTCCCTGAGGCGGACGATGACGAGGAGCTAGCCCCCACCTCATTGTACGATGTCCGCACGATAGAACGGTGGCGACCAGACCTCGTTAGGAGGGAGGCCGCACCCGCTGACGAATTTCTCTCCCTCTCCCCCGGCCCAGAGATCTAGACCAATCTACCCAAGAACCCCTCAGTCGCCTCCTTGTTTACGGACAATCCCGTGACCAGGGAGATGGGCATTTCCCAGTCGGACCGTCGGTTGATCCCCCACCTGCCCCCCCCTACTTCCGGCGCCATCTCCTTTAAGAACCTAAAGGAATGGGTCCGAGTAGCCAGGATGGGCATCCTCCACACCACGGCGGGACACACCTACTTGGACATGCCCCTTCAGCGAGCGGAGGCTCTATGGCCGGAGGACGATGGTGCCATCCCAGTACCGGGGGACCCGGGCTCTGAGGCGCACCAAGAGCCTGACCCTCGCTTGTTCAGCGATCCTTTCATGCGACACCTAGTTAACAGGATTTCGCATCACCTTTCGGCTGCGGCGGACAGCGCAGCCAGAAGCCACTTCAACTGCTTGTTGGTCGCGAGAGAGGCCGTGCTGGCGCGGACCTCTCTCTCCCCGACGCTTAAGGCAGCCCTGCGATGCATCCCGGGCCAGGTCCAGTCGCTCTTTGGTGACTACTCGGCTGACGTCATAGCACAAGCAGTTGAGGAACGCAAGCAGGCTGTGTCCTTTGCGCCCAGGCCACCGCCACGCCCTGCTAGACCCCCACTTCGTTCCTTCCCCAGGCACAGACCCTATCCCAGACAATCGCCTTCCCGCACCGCACGGCCCGCCAAGCGACCTAATCTTCTCCCAAGGCCTAAGCCAAAACCCCATCAGCAAAATTTTCGGTTAGGCCAACAGTCACGCTCCCGGAGCTGACTAGGGAGACAGCCCGAGGGGGACTTAGATCAGGTAGCACCCCCCCTCGCCCTATCCCCCACCCACCAGCCCAGACCCTCGCCCCCCCTGGCGGGCAGCCTCTCCCGGCATGCCCACCAGTGGAGACGCATACGCCTCACCCCTGGATAGTGGCGGTGCTACAGGAAGGGTTTCGCCTTCCTTGGGCCCACGAGCGTCCCCCCCCTCATGCTATCTCCCCCTCCCTCCCCCAACGAACCCTCCCCCGCCAAAGCAGAAGCTCTTCGCACGGAAGTCCAAGACCTCCTCAAAAGAGGGGCCATCTCGGAGATTTCCCACCCAAACCCCGGCTTCTACTCTTTGTGATCCCAAAAGCCTCGGGAGGATGGAGGCCCATTCTAGATCTTTCGCCCCTCAACAAGTTCCTCAGGCCCACCAAGTTCAAGATGGAGACCCCCACCCAGATCCGAGACTCCATCCATCATCGCGACTGGGCCACATCCGTAGACCTGAAGGACGCCTATTTTTCAGATCCTGATTCACCCGGCCCACAGACGATTCCTACGGTTCGTCTGGCAGACCCCGGAGAGGCCTGCACGCATAGTGGACCTCATCTCCTGCCTGTCACAGGCACCCCACACCTCGGCCAGAACCCTGTCCTCCCTCCTAGGAATGATGGAGTCCCTGTCTCCCCTCATTCCCCTGCGGCGGGTCCCCAAACGCCAACTTCAGAGGGAGTTCCGCCGACGTTTGTCACAGACCTCCGACCGCTGGGACCAGGTCATTCCCCTCGGACACTGGTTCATTTCGGCGACGGAGGAGCGGCTCACTCCAGCCACTCTCTCCACCGGGGTCCCCATCTCCCTCCCAACCCAACCCAACCACTGGAACTTTATACAGACGCCTCCAACTTGGGCTGGGGGGCCCACGTGGAGGACAGTCACGCCTCGGGGAGTGGGAGCTGGAAGCGGTCAGGCTAGCCCTTCTCCAACTCCAGCACAAGGTCGCGCACCGACTTGTTCTCCTCCTCACGGACAATACGTCGGTAGCTTGCTATGTCAACAAAGGGGGAGAGGCCCGCTCCATAGGCCTCTCCCTCAGAACAGAGGCCCTCCTTCGCTGGTGTCGCGCAACCATTGGTTTGTGCCCATGATCGACCTGTTTGCCACCAGCTTCAACCATCACCTGCCCCTGTACGTCTCTCCCGTTCCAGATCCCCAGGCGGATGCAGTCGACGCACTATCCCTCCCCGGGACGGGCCTACTGGCGTATGCCTTTCCCCCCTTCCCCATCCTACACAAGGTGATCAGGAAGGCAAGGCTGGAAAGACCCAGGCTGATCCTCGTAACGCCATGGTGGCCGACCCAGTCTTGGTTCCCGGACCCCAAGTCCCTCACCCACGTTCCCCCCCTCCGGCTCAGCCCTCGCTGGGACATGCTGAGACAACCCCGGTCAGGTCTTCCTCACTCCAATCCCAAGATGCTTCGCCTACACGCGTGGCTTCTATGCCAGCCCAACTGCGAACATCTGCATCTACCCCCCACTCGGAGAGACCCCAGTCCGTCCTAGACACACTAGCCGGGGCAGGGGCCTCTCAGGGATTACGGGACTTCGCCTCGGCATCTCGCAGAGCCAGCACCGAATCCCTCTACAACTACCGTTGGGAGAGATGGATAACCTGGTGCTCAGATAACTCTGTTCCCCATTACTGCCCCTCCAACATCCAAATAGGAAATTTCCTCTCCCACCTATCCTCTTCCCTTAAGCTGTCGGCTGGCTCCATTCGGGGCTACAGATCAGCTATCTGCACTACCATTCGTCAACTGGGGGGCCCTTCTTTTGACAATGACTTTCTCCTCAGAGAGGTGTCTAGAGGAGTTGCTCTACGGGAAGCTCAGTCCCCTAGGCGCATTCCCCTCTGGGACCTTTTTACGGTCCTCGATGCCCTCAGAAAAACCCCTTTTGAACCCATTGCTTCTATTCCTTTTGACCTCCTCTCCTTTAAGACCACCTTTCTCCTCGCCCTGGCCTCGGCCAGAAGACGAAGTGAGATTCACGCCCTCAGCGGTGACCCCACAGATATCGCCTTCCACAGGGACGGCTCAGTCTCTCTCAAGTTCCTTCCGGAGTTCTGACATCTTGGGAAAGGGAGAAAAAGATGGAGACATGGACCTTTGCCCCTCCAGGTGTCTCAGGTACTACTGGGAACGCACACGCCCCAGGCGCTCCTCCCAGAGACGACTCCTTATCTCCCTCAACCCCAACAATACTAGAGATATCTCGGCGGGAACTATCTCCAGGTGGCTCTCCAAGACGGTGAGATCTACCTACGCTCAGGCGTACAAGGATCTCCCTGTCCTATCACCCAGGGCCCACGAGGTCAGAGCACTGGCCACTTCCACAGCGTTCCAGTACTCTGTCCCCGTGCGCCACCTGCTGGAGGCAGCCTACTGGCGTTCGGAAAATCCCTTCATTAATTTTTACCTGAGGGATATCCGCATGACCAGAGCTGATGGGTCTAAGGGGATTTCCTTTGTGGCGGCCAATGCAGCCATATCGGTCAACCCCAAGAACCACTAGGGCGCTCGCCCTCCTCCGATTCCTTTAAATTCTGCTATGGTCTGACATGGTAAAGTATATGACGCCAAAATGGGGAGTTTGTGTTATACTCCCTGTTTGGCTAGTATACTTACCATGTCAGACTCTAATTCCCTCCCTACCTTCCCCTCTGGCGCCAAGGTTCTCGGGGTCACCATACACCAGGCCTCGCTGAATGACTTATAGGAAGTTGACACTGGCTTCTTCCGGGGCCGGAAGTGGGGTGACATCACGTGACTGTCTTATGACTGCATTGGCCACGGAAAAAATTCGGCCTGACAGAGCTGGCTAACTGCCGTTGAATGCTATGGTCTGACATGGTAAGTATACTAGCCAAACAGGGAGTATAACACAAACTCCCCATTTTGGTCTGTTGCTTGTGCCTACAGGTCAAGAATAGATTTTGTACTGGATGTGTTTCAGATGTTGCTGATGGATTATGTACACGTTTGACTGTGGCCTGCCCGAGGATACGACCAGTTGTGCACTTCAGAGAACTGGAAGTTCCCAGAGATAGTGTGAAGCTCACCAACAAGCTGGGTGCTGGATGCTTTGGGGAAGTTTGGAAAGGTTTGTAAAATTTAGAGGAAAAAAGAGCAGAAAAAAAGAAAAGAAATATGAAAAACAACAGCAACAAAAATGTTCAATGGTAACAAAATGTTCACCTCAGACAGAAGGGTATTTGAAATTTTAGTTCCTGTAGCTAGTAATGTGAAAAAATAATTGTGATGATCAGGAATAACAAATAATTCGTTTATGTAGGATACAAGAGATGCACACACTGAGCAGAGTGAAAGCACTTTTTTTTTTTTTAACATGGAATGGATTATGTTCTTTAAAAAACTGGCTTCAATGACAAACACACATGTACAGACATGCAGAGTAACTTTCACTACCAGTACCATCCCATTATTCTCACACACTAGCAGGCATGCACACACTTTCGTAGACAAGTATTAGTGAACTGCTCTAATTTCATGTTAGTTGAAAAAGTGTTAAACAAATTAGATTCTGCATGATTATAATGTTAGTTGAAAAAGAGTTAAACAAATAAGATTCTGCATGATTATGTAAGTGGGTCTGCTGTAAGGATTTCCGTAAAAAGATCAGAAAGAGGTGATTCAGCCCGTATCTGTGTGCCTGATAAAAAGATCAGAAAGAGGTGATTCAGCCCTTATCTGTGTGCCTGATAAAAAGATCAGAAAGAGGTGATTTAGCCCGTATCTGTATTTCCTTTTATGCAGAGCCGACGTGCCTGACAAAAAGATCAGAAAGAGGTGATTTAGCCGTATCTGTATTTCCTTTTATACAGAGCCGACGTGCCTGATAAAAAGATCAGAAAGAAGTTATTCAGCCCGTGTCTGTATTTCCTTTTATGCAGAGCCGACGTGCCTGATAAAAAGATCAGAAAGAGGTGATTCAGCCTGTATCTGTATTTCCTTTTATACAGAGCCTGCGTGCCTGATAAAAAGATCAGAAAGAGGTGATTCAGCCCGTATCTGTATTTCCTTTTATGCAGAGCCGACGTGCCTGATAAAAAGATCAGAAAGAGGTGATTCAGCCCGTATCTGTATTTCCTTTTATACAGAGCCGACATGCCTGACAAAAAGATCAGAAAGAGGTGATTCAGCCCGTATCTGTATTTACTTTTATGCAGAGCCGACATGCCTGACAAAAAGATCAAAAAGAGGTGATTCAGCCCGTATCTGTATTTACTTTTATGCAGAGCCTGCTGCCTGAGTTTGCTGTGGAAAGCATGATTATTGCACAGCTTTGTTTACACATGATTTATTCCCAGTACTAAAGTGCACACTTTGTTTCATCATGCATGTAGATCTGACATGTACAGTTTCTGCGAGATCAGCATTGGAAGTTGCATTATGACATTCACAATCTTTTATTTGTCAGCTTGAAAATGTCTCAATCTGTTACCACATCCTCTTGCAGAGAATAGAAATAAAATTATTGAAATCGATGTGATCCTCATGATTTCACTATCATTTTGGAAGACCTTTCACCTTAAATAAAATGACAAGGTACAAAGAAATAATTTACCTGGGGCATAAGATTATCCAGTTTGAGTCAGACTGCGGACACAATGCACAGGTAAGCTGAGGAACGTCATTGACATTGCGGTGAAGACCCTGAAGACTGGCACCATGTCACCAGAAGCCTTCCTGGAGGAGGCTCGAATCATGCATCAGCTGAGGCATCGCAAGCTAGTGCAGCTGTTGGCGGTCTGCTCGTCCATCGAACCCATCTGGATCATCACTGAGCTGATGGTGAATGGAGCTCTTCTGGACTACCTGCGCAAAGATGAGGGGCGCTTGGTCAAGTTCCCCGTCATTGTTGATATGGCCGCACAGGTAAGATTGTGTGGACTTCAGGTTTAGAAGCAGTGCATAAATTCCAGTCTGAGTGTAAGACAGTATTTTTTTCTAGCTAGATTATTCCATGAAGGCAGCATGTAATTGTATTTGTACAAACAGGTACACAAGCACCAGCCATGTACACATACACTTTTGACAGTCAGGTGAACAGTGAATGAAGTGTTTATTAGATTTGCATCGAAACCCTTTAGTGTTAACTGCAGGATTTTGTCTCAGAGTAATTGTTACCTGTCAGGAAGAACTGCAGTTATTTGTCAAGGGATTGGTTGCTGCTTGTTAGAGGAATTGTTGTTACCTGTCTATCGAAACCATTGTTGTTACCCATCTGCCAAAGTAATTGTTTTACCTATCTGCCAAAGAGATTGTTTAAACTGTCAGAGCAATTGTTTTACCTGCCTGTCCAAGCTGTTGTTTTTCCAGTCTGTCCAAGCAACAGTTTTTACCTGCCTGTCCAAGCTGTTGTTTTTCCAGTCTGTCCAAGCAACAGTTTTTACCTGTCTGTCCAAACAGTTGTTTTTCCTGTCTGTCCAAGCAACAGTTTTTACCTGTCTGTCCAAACAGTTGTTTTTCCTGTCTGTCCAAGCAACAGTTTTTACCTGTCTGTCCAAGCAGTTGTTTTTCCTGTCTGTCCAAGCAACAGTTTTTACCTGTCTGTCCAAGCAGTTGTTTTTCCAGTCTGTCCAAGCAACAGTTTTTACCTGTCTGTCCAAGCAGTTGTTTTTCCAGTCTGTCCAAGCAACAGTTTTTACCTGTCTGTCCAAGCAGTTGTTTTTCCTGTCTGTCCAAGCAACAGTTTTTACCTGTCTGTCCAAGCAGTTGTTTTTCCTGTCTGTCCAAGCAACAGTTTTTACCTGTCTGTCCAAGCAGTTTTTCCTGTCTGTCCAAGCAACAGTTTTTACCTGTCTGTCCAAGCAGTTGTTTTTCCTGTCTGTCCAAGCAACAGTTTTTACCTGTCTGTCCAAGCAGTTGTTTTTCCTGTCTGTCCAAGCAACAGTTTTTTACCTGTCTGTCCAAGCAGTTGTTTTTCCTGTCTGTCCAAGCAACAGTTTTTACCTGTCTGTCCAAGCAGTTGGTTTTTCCTGTCTGTCCAAGCAACAGTTTTTACCTGTCTGTCCAAGCAGTTGTTTTTCCAGTCTGTCCAAGCAACAGTTTTTACCTGTCTGTCCAAGCAGTTGGTTTTTCCTGTCTGTCCAAGCAACAGTTTTTACCTGTCTGTCCAAGCAGTTGTTTTTCCTGTCTGTCCAAGCATTTGTTGTTACCTGTCTGTCAAAACAATTGTTTTATCTCTCTGTCCAAGCAGTTGTTTTTCCTGTCTGTCCAAGCAACAGTTTTTACCTGTCTGTCTGTCCAAGCATTTGTTGTTACCTGTCTGTCAAAACAATTGTTTTATCTCTCTGTCCAAGCAATTGTTTTATGTACCTCTCCAGTCAGTTGTTTTACTTGCCTGTCAAAGCAGTCATTAATACCAATTTGTCAATGCAGTTGTAGTTACCTGTCTGTCAAAATTGTTGTTGTTACCTGTCTATCAGAGCAATTCTGTATTACCTATCTGCTAAAACAGCTGTTATTTCATGTCTGTCAAAACAGATATCAATTGTGAGTTTATGGATGTCACCAGTTTGTCCAAGGAATGGCTACTATTTTTCAAAGAATTGTTCATACATGTCAGAGGAATTGTCCTTTCTTCTCTGCCAAAGGAATTGTTATGAGCCATCTGTGAAACAGATTGGAGCTATAATTGCTTGGCAAAGAAAATGTTGATAGTTTTCAAAGTTATCATTGCTACCTGTCAGAGGAATTATCTTCTGTCTGATCATGATTTGTGGAGATCCAGAATTTGGACTGGGCTAACTGCTTTAAAGAGACTGACATGTGCCTGGTGTGTTGATTTATCAATCACAGATCGCAGAAGCCATGGCGTATTTGGAGACTCAGAACTTTGTGCATCGTGACCTGCGAGCAGCCAACATTTTGGTTGGAGAGCACCATGACGTCAAGGTGGCAGACTTTGGTCTGGCCAGGATCCTGCAAGAAGAAAACATCTATGAGGCCACAGAAAGTAAGCATTACACAGTAGTCTTTTGGACAGGTAACAGTTAACAATTGATACATGTCGGCCTATCTTGCGCTGAAGTGGATGAAGATAAGTGATTGCTCGTTCATTTTTGTTGTCCTGAGTGTTTTGTATCCTGCATGAAGAAGACCTAAGAGGGTGAAATGTGTCGTGTTTTTTCTTGTGATTTATTTGGCCACGTTCTTTTTGGCGGTGCGCTAACACTAATATTAAAAATTTGTTTAGATTTCTGCCTGCAGTCGCTTCACTTCACAACTAGATCTAACAATTGATAATTGTCAAGGGAGCAAAATCTCTCACAAAGGGGCCTTAACTTTTTCACAACATGCCGCAAGAATGATCGTGGCGCCCGATTTACCACTCGGCAACGTGGGGCAAAAATACTCACGGCAAGCGATTTGTCACTCAGGACATGTTGCGAGAATGATTGCGACAATCTTCTAAAAACAAACATGACTGAATTTCCTGGAGAATTTTTAACCAGTGGTGTCAGCGTACAGATACAGTCCTTCCTATGTCATATCATACCAGTTAGCAAACTACTAACAGTCAATGTCATTGATTAATTTGAAGAGAAAGCAACCAACCTGTTGGTGTCTTCAAACACTGAATCAGTGCTCCTTGTTAGAAGAATGTCATTTTCAACTCAATCAAACAACCAGAAAATAATTATTTTGACTTTAAAAACATTTATTGTCAAGAAGATGAAAGATAGTTCTATTTCAGTGTACAAAAATAAAGTCACTGTCGGATTTGGGCTTTTAAGGAAAATTAATTAAAAATGGTCAAAATCGGGTGTCCTGAGGGAATTTCAGGGCTGTGAGTGCAGTGTTAACTGGGCACATAGAGCCGAGCGAGGGTCTGTGTTGACAGTGTTAAGCACTTTAGACGACAAGAATTCCGCTTGTAGTGGAGAAATAGGAAGTCCACCGATTAGCAGTAGTGCATATGGTCGAACTGGGTCAAGGAGGTTAAAGTGGTTGGGTAACTAATTGTCAAGTGTTAGTTGGCTGCCAAGATAGTTGGGGCCCCTCCCAAGTTCAAACCTTCCCAATAGCAAAAGGGAGATAACCTTATCCTCTAGGACCTTGGAGCATCAAGTAGTGCTAAAGGCACTGTCAGCTGAAGTTGCTTTGTAACCAGACCTTAAAGAACAGGAGTCTTGTGCTTGTTCAGTCGGTATTTCTGTGGGGCACTGTGTTGATGTTTTGTCAGGCTAGTTGAATGAGTGTGGACGTCATTCTCGTAGCTTCTGTAGGATAATTACTGTGTGGAAGTGGCCCCAAAATCAGAGGGAATTTTTTATGTCCATTTGGTGCGAAGTGGGTGTTTGCTAAGCTATTTTGTAGGGATGTGTGTAAATGCTGATTTGTAGAAGGATGTAGCTGGAGCAGAATTCAGTGTACATATGAACAAGGTGGTAGAGAATCAACATGGACAAAAGGCATGGTCCAAAAGGAAATCCTTTGTTTCCATCCCTATATAAACTGAATGGAGAATGAGAGAAGGAGAGAATAAGACCATGATAGAGGGAGAACAGAAGAAGAGAGAACACGATACGAGAGAGAGAGAAGAGTGAGCAGGACAGGGTCAAAAGAAATGTGGTCTGGGTGACAGAAGAGGCAGCAAAGTCTTAGGCATAAAAGACAAGCTGAGAAAGAAAGACTGAGTTCGAAGCCTAGAGGTGGGTGAGAAAGACGAAGACGATTTCTACATCGAGTCCCCGGAGACGACCACGGAGACCCAGTCCTGGAACCTGGTGCCAGACGACCAAAGGCGTCACTTTCCCCAGTGCTGGAGAAAACTTGAAGTTGTTTGAGAACTGTGGTGTGGGATGCAAGTGTGTGTGTGGAAACCTGACCAGGTAAGAAGCCTTTTTAGTTTAAAACCTGGGATTAGGAAGTTTTAATCTCTTATGCTTTGATTATTCCTTTTGTGTGTTAAGATTTTTCATGTGTAATTGTAAGTAGTGCAGAAACTGTATTTCTTGTTCTCAGTCGTGTTAGGAGAGAAGCAAATGTGTAAGATCCCATTGCCAGAGAAAGGTGAATGGTTGGTGGGTGCATGAGTGCGCATATGCGTGTATGAGTGCAGAGATAGCCTTGGTGTGCTTAGCCTGACTAATACATCAACTTAGTTCACTTTAAGCAATACTATCACGATTTCCACTGTCCTGGACAGTAATTAACAATAACAGTTAAAAAAAAATTTCCAATGCAATGTCCATGCTCATTCGTCGTTTAAGAGGAAGTTGTAAGAGGGAAAAAGGCTTGAAAAATAGTCCTAACTTGAAACAGTTGGAGTTATTTAAGGATTTAGTCAACACTTGATGATCTGAATAATGGCGTAAGTCGGCTGGTGTGGGAATCATCATTTTGTTTAAAATCAGTCTTTTAACCTGCAAGTCCGTCACGCCAACCACAGTACCATGTGACTAGTTTTTATTCCTTTCATCACTTGATTCTCAGATACACACAGAGAGGAAGAGAGAGGGCAAGAGAAAAATTGTGAGGGAGTGAGAAAGTGAGTGAAAGTGAGAGCACGAAAGAGCAAGCGTAGAGGGCAAGCATGTCTTTTGTCCTGTTTCTTCTTTTTGTCCATTGATTTCCTCTTTGTTCTTCTGCTGATTTCTTCTTTTCTGCTGCTGGGCATCTTCGGAACGCCACCCCCACTTCCTTTCGTTCCCCACTGACAATACGAGCTCTTCATCAAAACTTGTGAAAAACAGGGTTGTAAACAGCAAATCTGTTACTTTGTGATGTGAAACAGATGCTCTAAAGCAATGCCTGTTACTTTGTGATGTGAAACATGTTCTAAAGCACTGTCTGTTACTTTGTGATGTGAAACATGTTCTAAAGCACTGTCTGTTACTTTGTGATGTGAAACAGATGCTCTAAAGCACTGTCTGTTACTTTGTGATGTGAAACAGATGCTCTAAAGCAATGCCTGTTACTTTGTGATGTGAAACATGTTCTAAAGCACTGTCTGTTACTTTGTGATGTGAAACATGTTCTAAAGCACTGTCTGTTACTTTGTGATGTGAAACAGATGCTCTAAAGCAATGCCTGTTACTTTGTGATGTGAAACATGTTCTAAAGCAGTGCCTGTTACTTTGTGATGTGAAACAGATGCTCTGAAGCACTGCCTGTTACTTTGTGATGTGAAACAGATGCTCTAAAGCACTGCCTGTTACTTTGTGATGTGAAACAGATGCTCTGAAGCACTGTCTGTTACTTTGTGATGTGAAACAGATGCTCTAAAGCACTGCCTGTTACTTTGTGATGTGAAACAGATGCTCTAAAGCACTGCCTGTTACTTTGTGATGTGAAACATGTTCTGAAGCACTGCCTGTCACTTTGTGATGTGAAACATGTTCTAAAGCACTGCCTGTTACTTTGTGATGTGAAACAGATGCTCTGAAGCACTGCCTGTTACTTTGTGATCTGAAACAGATGCTCTGAAGCAGCGCCTGTTACTTTGTGATGTGAAACAGATGCTCAAAAGCAGTGTCTGTTACTTTGTGATGTGAAACATGTTCTAAAGCAGTGCCTGTTACTTTGTGATGTGAAACATGTTCTAAAGCAGTGCCTGTTACTTTGTGATGTGAAACATGTTCTAAAGCAGTGCCTGTTACTTTGTGATGTGAAACAGATGCTCTGAAGCACTGCCTGTTGCTTTGTGATGTGAAACAGATGCTCTGAAGCACTGCTTGTTGCTTTGTGATGTGAAAGAGATGCTCTAAAGCACTGCCTGTTACTTTGTGATGTGGAAGAGATGCTCTGAAGCACTGCCTGTTACTTTGTGATGTGAAAGAGATGCTCTAAAGCACTGCCTGTTACTTTGTGATGTGAAAAGATGCTCTGAAGCACTGCCTGTTACTTTGTGATGTGAAAGAGATGCTCTGAAGCACTGCCTGTTACTTTGTGATGTGAAAGAGATGCTCTAAAGCACTGCCTGTTACTTTGTGATGTGAAACAGATGCTCTGAAGCACTGCCTGTTACTTTGTGATGTGAAAGAGATGCTCTAAAGCACTGCCTGTTACTTTATGATGTGAAAGAGATGCTCTAAAGCACTGCCTGTAACTTTGTGATGTGAAACATGTTCTAGAGCACTGCCTGTTACTTTGTGATGTGAAACAGATGCTCTAAAGCACTGTCTGTCACTTTGTGATGTGAAACAGCTGCTCTAAAGCACTGTCTGTTACTTTGTGATGTGAAAGAGATGCTCTAAAGCACTGCCTGTTACTTTGTGATGTGAAACAGATGTTTTAAAGCACTGCCTGTTACTTTGTGATGTGAAACAGATGTTGTAAAGCACTTTCTGTTACCTTGTGATGTGAAACAGATGCTCTAAAGCACTGCCTGTTGCTTGCTACACCTTGCACTCTTCCCACTGCAATTGTCATTGTTTTCCTCCTCGTTATCTTCAGGATGTTGTAATGCCTGAGAAAGCCAAACAGGAAGAATTTGACTTGTCCGTGTTGGGTTGGGCTATTGTCATGTAAATTGGAGTTGTTTGTGTCGGCAGGTTCTGGATAGAAGTGATCTGTGCATCATGAGATTCTCACAATAGAACCAGGAAGTTTCCAGTTCATGTTTCAGTTTTAACAACCAACCAGGAAGTTTATCAGTTTACAGACACACACACAAATCTTCTATGGGCTGGTTTAAAGCTTTGCTGACAGCCATTCATGTAAACTAAACTATAGTATGATCATTTTACAAGTGATTGGAAGGGGTAAGAGAAATCTGAATGTATTTTTCTTTTTCCAACAGTTGATGTCTTTTGTTCTGTCTGTCAATCTGTGTATCTTGCTCCCTCTCTGTCTTTTCCTTTAGCCCCCCATGTTAATGTGCACATGCGCGTGCGCACACACACACACACTCTCTCTCTCTCTCTCTACATATGCATATATAAAAATATATATATAAAACGCTGAACAGTAAAGTAGTGAGGGAAAACAAGTGTAGGCTAACAATTCTTCCATCATTTTAGTAATGACTTGGCAGAGATTTGAAATATTTAAAAAAAAAGGGGGAAATGTATTTTATAAAAATGAAAACCCTTCACTAGCTGCATGAGGGAACCATCACAATCCCCTAGGCCCTTCGTCCTCTGGATTGGAACTCATCAGGGAGACACGGCTGATTGTGTCTGCGCTCTTGGCATCAAATAGAGACACACCACAGTCCGTAATTCTGTGGTGTTCTCACCACCAAGGGTTCAAAGAAGAATCCAACAGCACCCCCAACGCAGCCAGCAAAAGGTAGTAGAATAAAATAAAATGAAAGTGTGGAGAGGTAAAAAGTTGCTGAAAAACCAAAAACATTATGGAAACGTATAAAATGTAGGGGACAATCTTTGAGCCTATGCTTGAGGATCATTTAAGGATGCAAGGGAGATAAAAAAAAAACAACTATGGAACAGTCTGAGTGGTCAGCTCTGCTGTTCAATAACCCAAGCATTGTCAGCGGCTAAGAATTGTGTAGAACAACCTTTATATATATATATATATATATATATATATATAATCGCTCTCACAACACACACACACACACACACACACACACGACACACACACACACACACACACACACACACACACACACCACACACACACACACACACGCTCTCAGTCTCTCTCTGTGTCTCTTTGTCCCTCTCACTCTGTCACTAATGCTTTCTTTTTTTTGTCTCATAAAGAGACATAGAGAGACAGAAACAAACACGCACATGCACATATATATGTATGCGTGCACACACGCACACATGCCCATGTACACACATGTACGCATTCAGGCATGCATGTAGGCACACATCCCACACACACACTATGGTAATTCGGCTTACAATATGGAATGTACTTTTCTTTTATTATATATTGTTAAAGTTACAGATATTTAGATGAACACATGACCCATTTGTCATAGTAAATTTTACAGACTTGAGCAGAACAAGCAAACAGAAAATGTTATCTATTTGTATTTCTGTTTCTCTGTAATGTTAACATAATGCTAAGATTCTTTTGTAGCAGAACCACATGAAGATCAGCTACAAAGCATGGCTGAATCTATTACTCATTAACTGTCGTGTTTTCTGCTTAACCCTTTTGAGTTCACATTTTCTGCTTATAAACTATTCCAGATGTTTGCCTTTCCATAGACTTTTACCTGAGTAAAACATGCATGGAGCTTTCTAAAGCTTATATCTGCACCAGCGTTTCATTGGTTACACCAATCAATTGTTAGAAATGTTCATTTGTAGAATGCATGGCAAGGCTGAGTTGTATGCGATTGAAAATCCTACTGTGCATGTAATGAAGTTGTGGCCAATTGCAGCCATTTTGAATACAATGAGGCAATTCTCAGACAGTTGCCAGAGTGAACACAAAAGGATTAACTTTTCCCTGGTGATGGTACATGATTTTTATGTTTAGCTTGGTAAATATTGGAAAAGATGTAACAGAGTTAAAGGAGAAGTCAAGCAATTCCCCTTGGACTTCGATTTTCTTTTTCTGTTTTTTTTTTTCTCTTCTTTTTTTTAATCATCTGGTGAACTGAAACAAAGAACTCATGATTGATCTTCAGACAGCAGGGGCAAGACAACAGTGTGAATAGCACACTTTGTATCAAGAGCCAAAACACTAAAATCAGCAAAATGTGTCCATTTATGAGAAAACATACAGACAATGCATGGTGTGTAAGGGATTGATTGGAGAAGGAGGAAAAAAAAAAAGGAAAAAAAAAGAGAAAAAAAAAAGAAAAGAAGAAAAAAAAAAGAGATAGTAGTGGAAATTGTTTTTGTTTTTTTTTCCGCTTTTTGGTGTGTTTTTTTTGGCAGATGAAGAGGACAGTGTGAAGCACCAAAAAATGAAGAGGTGGATTTCGGCCTTAGGGGAGAAAAAAAAAAAAAAAAAAGTCACCGCCTTAGGTGCTCCATTGATCTGACAACTGATGCCTTAAAAAAAAAAAAAAAAAAAAAAAAAGAAAAAAAACCCAGTGTGAATAGCACATTTGGAGAATTAAAGCATGGATAAATTCCAGCATCAGTTACATAAGAATCAAGGGAAATCAATAGGGTTAACCATCTGCTGTTGGCTGGATTGTTTGACACTGACTTCTGCATGAATTATTGTCATGGAGGCATGCCTCAAGAGTCACGTTCCAATTCACTGTCATCTATCTGAACAGTGTAGTCTTCTTTATTGAAATACAGTGGTAAAACTTGTTATGTGGTGACAACATTGCACAGTGGACAGGGAATACATTGGCAGAAACCAACCCTTGGCTCACAGCTGACAGAATAGTTCCTCAGCATGGTGGTCTAGTGACACTCCACTCGGTTAAGGGAGAGAAGAAGAAGAAGAAAAGAAGAAAACTATTAACTTTCTTTTATGAGCCTGTAGATTTGTGTCTGCTTTTCATAGTTGCTGTTGTGTATTTTGACATGTGGTAAATTTGATATGTGGTAAATTTGCATACACGTAATCAAGATTAGTCCACATTTTGTTAGCATTTGCCAATCTATGGTCTCTTTTTTAAGGTACCCAACTCCTTAGAGTTTAAATATCTATTGTTTCTTCAAATGAAAAGTGTGAGCCTTTTATTCAATTCGTCATAATGACTGCTCATAATCTAGTTATCCCATGTATTATTTGTGTGTTTCAGATACCAAGTTTCCAATCAAATGGACAGCTCCAGAAGCAGCTCTGGAACGCAAATTCAGTATCAAGTCTGATGTGTGGTCCTTTGGGGTGCTGTTATATGAACTGGTGACTTACGGACGGGTTCCTTATCCAGGTAGCACACTCGGAACACACACATACACACACACACACACACACACACACACACACACACAGAAGGATATATGCATGCACAGACTCTCTCGCTTGGTGGAGCAAGTTAGTTTAGAGTTTCTAACTACCCCTTTATTAGCCTTGTACAGCTCACCAGCATATGCGACAATTTGGCAAGACAGATAATATGTGTGTAAAAGTTTTACACTCCTTCTTCTTTCTTTGAGTGTCCACCTTCATTGAGTTGAAGATTCTGACACTTTTGTGTGTATGATTGTTTTTTATCCCGCCATTAAGGCAGCCATACTCCAACTTCGGGGAAGGTACATGCTATGTGTAACGTGTCATCCATACCAACGGCCAAACTGGCCTCTTCCGAAAGTTGGTGATGGGATTTTACATGTGTGCAAGTTGTTGTGCTGCATTCACACATGGAACCTCGGTTTATAGTCTCATTCGAAGGACTGTATGGGGAATGGAGTCAGAATCAATGTTAACTCCGGGGGAAAAAATCCCCCTGTACCGAAATTCGAACCCGTAACCTCAGGATCACGAGTCCGGCGCTCTACCAACTGAGCTATTCCGGCCCCCACTCAGTCATATCTTGTAAAAGGTGAAGAATTCTGTGGTGCATAGAACAAGTTGTTATGCAGTGTTGGGACTTGTGTTATGTCAGGCATATTTTACAGCAGATTTCATGACCTTGTTCAGAGCTGTTCCATCTGATGTAATTTTTTAATTCCTGAAAGAGATGAACATTTTTCATTTTGCTGTTTTTGGAAGAACAATGTTCCTTCTGTCAAATTTTTTTTGCTTTAAAAATTCTTTTTTTGTTTTGTTAATTAAAAAATGTGTGAGGAATTGACTTTGACCAGGTGAAAGCTCTGAATTGGTCCATTTTGGTAGGCTGGGTGGTAAACATGAATTGAATCGGAGATTAGTTCATTGACCAGGAGAAATCACTCAACCACACTAAGGCATCTAGAAGACAGATGAATTCTCGTTGGTTGCGGCTGGTTTTTCAACGTGCTAAACATGTGGTGTGTACAAGTTGGCCACAGGCATTCGTTCAAGCTGAGGTATGAACTTTAAAAATACTTTGATACCACCTGTTCAGGAATGCATATTCCAAGAGCCAGCTAATTTCAACATGTCTTTGTGTCTGAACCAATTACCTTGCCATGTTTAGTGAAATTAAGCCAAATGATAACAAGACTGTATTGTCTTTTACACAGTAAGGAATCTGAGCTTCCCATTAACATCCACTTGATTTAGGCATAAATGCTGCATTGATGGTGAGCTGCTCTTCTGCATTATTACTAAAATTAATTGTGTTGATGGATTAGACCACTGTCCGCCAGTCTGTGATTTTAATGGTAACTTGAGACACTTTAATACATGACTGGTTAAGAAGCTACTTCATCATAAAATTGCTTAACAAACTAAAAGTGGGACTCTTTCAAAGCACCCTGGTCAGATATTTGAATGTATTTATTTCAGTTATACATGTCCTACGAGACCAAACTGCACTGTGATTGATTTTTACCCTCATCTTGCATGCCACTTCACCACATTGATCCCAAGACATCCATCCCAATTCCCCGCCCCCATCCACAGCTTGGCTTGTTCACTTCACCAGCATTGATCCCAAGACATCCATCCCAATTCCCCGCCCCCATCCACAGCTTGGCTTGTTCACTTCACCAGCATTGATCCCAAGACATCCATCCCAATTCCCCGCCCCCATCCACAGCTTGGCTTGTTCACTTCACCAGCATTGATCCCAAGACATCCATCCCAATTCCCCGCCCCCATCCACAGCTTGGCTTGTTCACTTCACCACATTGATCCCAAAACATCCATCCCAATTCCCCGCCCCCATCCACAGCTTGGCTTGTTCACTTCACCACATTGATCCCAAAACATCCATCCCAATTCCCCGCCCCTATCCACAGCTTGGCTTGTTCACTTCACCACATTGATCCCAAAACATCCATCCCAATTCCCCCGCCCCCATCCACAGCTTGGCTTGTTCACTTCACCACATTGATCCCAAAACATCCATCCCAATTCCCCGCCCCTATCCACAGCTTGGCTTGTCCACCAAAACATCCATCCCAATTCCCCGCCCCCATCCACAGCTTGGCTTGTTCACTTCACCAGCATTGATCCCAAGACATCCATCCCAATTCCCCGCCCCCATCCACAGCTTGGCTTGTTCACTTCACCACATTGATCCCAAAACATCCATCCCAATTCCCCGCCCCCATCCACAGCTTGGCTTGTTCACTTCACCAGCATTGATCCCAAGACATCCATCCCAATTCCCCGCCCCCATCCACAGCTTGGCTTGTTCACTTCACCACATTGATCCCAAAACATCCATCCCAATTCCCCGCCCCTATCCACAGCTTGGCTTGTCCACCAAAACATCCATCCCAATTCCCCGCCCCCATCCACAGCTTGGCTTGTTCACTTCACCAGCATTGATCCCAAGACATCCATCCCAATTCCCCGCCCCCATCCACAGCTTGGCTTGTTCACTTCACCACATTGATCCCAAAACATCCATCCCAATTCCCCGCCCCTATCCACAGCTTGGCTTGTCCACCAAAACATCCATCCCAATTCCCCGCCCCCATCCACAGCTTGGCTTGTCCACCAAAACATCCATCCCAATTCCCCGCCCACATCCACAGCTTGGCTTGTTCACCAAAACATCCATCCCAATTCCCCGCCCCCATCCACAGCTTGGCTTGTCCACCAAAACATCCATCCCAATTCCCCGCCCACATCCACAGCTTGGCTTGTTCACCAAAACATCCATCCCAATTCCCCGCCCCCATCCACAGCTTGGCTTGTCCACCAAAACATCCATCCCAATTCCCCGCCCACATCCACAGCTTGGCTTGTCCAGCTACAGCCCTGTCGCCGCAAATCTGCAAGGAGCAGTCCGTGTCAGGTTGTCATGAAGCCACCCACCAGTGGAGACACTGCACTGTTGCCATGTCACTTGAGTGGTATTCAGTGATGCCTGTTCTGATCCAGCCTATGCAGGACACCACGTGGTCAGCCCCCAGCTGGTGTGATTGTAATCTATTGCCGACTGAGCACCCCTACCCCTCATGTCAGGTCAAGTGTGAGCTATGAACCAGTGGTTGTCTCTGTGTGTGTGTGTGTTGTGTGCGTGCGTGTGTGTGTGTGTGTGTGTGTGTGTGTGTGTGTGTGTGTGTGTGTGTGTGTGTGTGTGTGTGTATTTCTAGTCTCCAAGAAGTGAAAACTTCCAATGATCAATGATACACTGCCATTGTATTAAACTTTCAGGCATGGGGGGCTCTGAAGTTCTGGCTAGAGTGGAGAAAGGCTACCGAATGGCCAGGCCGACAGGAGGGGCGGGCTGTTCCGACTCATTCTACGAGATCATGGGCAAGTGCTGGCACCGCACCCCAGAGCAGCGGCCCACGTTTGCCTACTTACACAGCTTTTTTGATGACTACTTCATCAACATTGAACCCAATTATCAGGGTCCTGATGATTGAATATGTTGCTCAGTTATCATCTGATTGTTTTTTCCCTTTTAAATCATACACTTGTTGTGAATGGGAAGTCATGTTTCAGGAATGTGACGTGTGCCTATGGCATCTGAGGATTCTTTGGCTGTTGGTTTAACACTTATGCCTTACTTGCGGGCCAGAGGACTTTGGAAGAAATATCATGAGAGTTCTACATGTTTTTTCACACAAAGTGAATACTTGCACGAACACGTCCCTGTACGGACAACAAATCAGAGATTTTAGTGCAGATTTTGTTTAACAGAAGAGCAAAAAATTGAAAAAAAAGTGTTGATAACAGTTGTGCCCATATAGCCTTTTGGGTCCAAAGTAATTTGCACAATGACAAGTAAGAAATAAGGATTTTATAAACCGAGACATGACCACCTGGTAGGGGTTTTGCCATGTGGCTTTGAACTCTGTTTCATTGACGTGCATTTCATGTGGACATTGTGGCGTTCACTGACATGCATTTCATGTGGACATTATGGTGTTCACTGACATGCATTTCATGTGGGCATTGTGGTGTTCACTGACATGCATTTCATGTGGACATTGTGGTGCTCACTGACATGCATTTCATGTGGGCATTGTGGTGTTCACCGACATGCATTTCATGTGGACATTGTGGTGTTCACTGACATGCATTTCATGTGGGCATTGTGGTGTTCACTGACATGCATTTCATGTGGACATTGTGGTGTTCACTGACATGCATTTCATGTGGACATTGTGGTGTTCACTGACATGCATTTCATGTGGACATTGTGGTGTTCACTGACATGCATTTCATGTGGACAATGTGGTGTTCACTGACATGCATTTCATGTGGACATTGTGGTGTTCACTGACATGCATTTCATGTGGACATTGTGGTGTTCACTGACATGCATTTCATGTGGACATTGTGGTGTTCACTGACATGCATTTCATGTGGACATTGTGGTGTTCACTGACATGCATTTCATGTGGACATTGTGGTGTTCCATTTGGATGTGTTGGGCTGAAAGGAAGGGGAAATTCTTCAACATACCAAAAAAGCATCACATGGTCAACAGTTCATCACGTGAAGGGCCTTAAGTATCTGTTGTATCAAACCTAATCACTATGAACTTGTTGAAAGGACAGAAGAGTGGAATGGTTGTGATTTAATCAGTTTTTATTCATTTTTTCTTATTCCTTGTCCATCATATCTACCATTGTGATTGTGAGGTTGTTAACTGGCTTATTTGCTCATAGTGTTTAATGGCACTCCTTCAGTTCCCTAGGCTTGGATTGTGTCAGAACTTCAGTGCAGCATATTTTTAGGTGGCATTTTTCACTAAGGAATCATTCCATTATTCTGTGTTCAGCACCATTTTGTATTGTCAGTGAGCGTAGTAAATATTTTTTTTTTACTGTGGAAAAAATGCTGTAAAAAAATGTGTGGGCAGTGGTAAGACTGAAAGCTGTAGCCAGTTGTTGTAGAGGTACTTGAGGTGGTTTAAGAGACAGGGGTGCTCCTCAGAATGTATATATTACAAGAAAATCAGTATTTCAGTGGTCTTCCAAATGATGATTAGAACAAATTATTTAAGTTCATTGCTTACAACAAAAGCTATAATAAAAGTCTGATTTCTTTGACATATTATTAAGCTGAAAGTTGGCATGCACATTATAGTATTTCCTAAATTTGTTCATACATAAAAAGATGTTTGACATATGCAGACATTTCAACAGAATTTTGTTTAAATAAAAATGACGGTGTGAGGTAGGTGAAGAATGGGGTGAGTGTATATACATTTGTGTTTCCTTACAAACATCACATGTAATTCTTAGAACAGTTTTCAACTACGTCAACACATGGCAGGTTGCCCAGTGTCAAGAATTTAGAATGAGGCTTCCTCTAGGGTCTTCGGGCAAGCTGCCTTGAAGATTTGCTTAAAAAAATTCTCTTGTCACACAATTCTAGGTACAATCTTTGTAAGAATTTTGCAGGTTCCCAAGAAATAGTTTGGAAGAGCTGCCATGTTGACTCTCTGCCAATCACTAGCTAGACGAGATGTTTGCAGTTTCTGGCCAGGTGTTTCCATTCATCAGCTAAATGGTTCCAGTCACTGGTAACACCTCGCACACATTGCGTGCTAGCAACTCCATGCAAAATACAACAACTGAAAAATATATTATTTATTTGCATTATTTGTTAGAAATAGGAGATAACGTGATAGCTACCACCATTATAAATGAAGAGTTTTACAAACATAAACAACAACACATAGTGAGTAAAACTATGAAGTAATCCTAACCAGATTTATGATAGTCAAAAGCTAAATGTTTGTTGATTTTTTAGCAAATTGTGATAAAATGATATTTTAGATCTGATATACCTTCTGTTGTTGTCCCACTGATTGCAGGAGTAGCGTTGAATGTCTGATCATGCAGTTGTTATTCTAACTAATGGGGAAGTGTATGATCTGTCATTACTTTTCTTTTTTAATTTAATTTAATAAAAACAAATCAGTTGCATAATGAAAAGGAATGGAATCAGAGACTTTTTGTTTTTCTTTAAATAGAAAAATGGAAGTAAAACAGTATGGATGTGTTAGAAATGGTGAGTTGCTTGGTGGGTGCTCACCAGTCATATCTCTACAGAGATATGCGAAGCTTGTGCAGGATACGAATCGGACACCTCACACATCATGCCAGGGGAAATGTACTTCTTTTTTTTCACCTTTGTTCTGTTATTTTGCTGTTACAGTGCTGTCTGTCTCCCCCCCCCCCCCCCCCCCCCCCCCCCCCCCCCCGTCCAGTACAAAAGCCATTTTCAAAGGTGTAGTTTATGTCTGTATTGCCAGGCAGGCTAATGCATGAGGAGGCAGAAGATGAATTTTCAAGTTTTAAGCAGCCACCTGGCCAGTTTCCTTGGTTGAGAAAAGTTATGACAAACATTGCTGCTTCAACGGTGTTTATTCATCTTCCAAACTGATATCTGGTCAGAACTTGGTAAAGACTCAAGTTAGCAAGCAACGTATTTATGCTTCCAGAGTCGGGGTCTTTTATTTTTTTTCATTTACCAAATTTAGATCTGTTTAGAATTGTGTGATGACTGCAGCTGGTCAGCTCAGCAGGGTTTCATTGATGTTTTTCAAAAATGTGGGGGGAAAGACAAAGAAGCAAATTCCAGAATGCCTCACATTGCTATATGAATTGGGCAGACAATTCTGACGAGAGCAGAGCAACAAGACTATAGCACCCTTGGTTCATGTTTTACATTCCACTACAATTCGCTTTTGGTATGCACACTTATCTAAGTACTTCAAATACAAACAAAGCCAGAGCTGCCTGTTGATCGTCAATATTGAAGAGGCAGAATTTCTGTCAACATGTAAATCTGAACAGTTTCTGAAAAGGATGTAAGGTTGTTGAATTGTTTTGACCTTTTGCTCAGCAGAGGTGAGATGCAAAGAATCATTTGTGTGAAACATAATGTGCATGTCCAGTAGCATGGTTGTTTGTGGTTTTTGACTTAAATGCCTGTTCTCATTAAGTGATTTTTGAAGATAAGTATGTGTGTGTGTGTGTGCTCATGTGTGTGTATTTTTCTTACAAAGTTGTTATCAAATGTTTAATGTACAAACTAATATTTTAAGATGGTAGTAAAGATTGCATCAAGATGGTTTGTTCATAATGTATACCGGCACAGGTTAATATATATGTATATAAATATAAAAAAAGTTTTTCACCAAGTCTGTATATATATTTAATGATTGTGTTTACATAGCATGGTACATTTTACATAGCATTCCAACACCAGACATTTCAAGTATTTTATTCATGTTTGGAATGGATGTCAGTGAGATCTTTGATAAATTAACATCGAGATCTTTGATAAATTAACATTGTGAACTGGATATTCATCCTCCATTGTGATAAATGTACATTTTTTGTTGTACATTTTTTACTTCTGATGAATTTGTTTTTGTGGACAAAAGTCCAGTCAAAGCAAGGACGGGATTTCCCTCACCTTTTTTTGTTGTATCTGCCATAGTCTGTCTGTTGCCAGATTATTTTCTTTTCTCTCTTGCAGTTGATGGAAAGTGAACAAGTCAAAGAATAGAAAAATGAGCATAACGCAGGAATGGTCGTGTTTTTCGCCGTTCTGAGCTCCTTGTCGGTGACTCGGTGTACTTTTCATCAGCATGGATCACATACATCAGTTTTATTTTTGCCTCATCGCTTTTGTCTTTAAGTCTTTTTTTGCCCAGAGCATTGAGTACTGACTGAGAAGAAAACATAATAATGGGAATGAATTGCATCTTTAAAGAATGTAACTTTCTGATGCATTTTTGTACATATATTGATCTTCATTTCTCTCACTGGGTCTCGATCACTTTCTGTCTGGCATGTGCTCGCTCGCTCTCTCTCTCTGTCTGTCTCTCTCTTTCTCTCTCTCTCTCTCTCTCTCTCTCCATGTCTCTGTCTCTCTCTCTCTCTCTCTCTCTCTCTCTCTCTCTCTCTGTACTCTCTCTATTCTGTCTGTCTCTGTCTTTCTTTCTTTCTTTTTTCCAATTCCTGACCCATTCTTCTGGTGGTTCGCCTCTCACAGTCTCCTGGTCCATGTTCAGACTGCTTTCCATCAGAGGTGTGGTTCCCCTCTCACAGTCTCCTGGTCTATGTTCAGACTGCTTTCCATCAGAAGTGTGGTTCCCCTCTCACAGTCTCTTGGTCAGTGTTCAGACTGCTTTCCATCAGAAGTGTGGTTCCCCTCTCACAGTCTCTTGGTCTGTGTTCAGACTGCTTTCCATCAGAGGTGTGGTTCCCCTCTCACAGTCTCTTGGTCTATGTTCAGACTGCTTTCCATCAGAGGTGTGATTCTCCTCTCACGCAGTCTCTTGGTCTATGTTCAGACTGCTTTCCATCAGAGGTGTGGTTCCCCTCTCACAGTCTCCTGGTCTATGTTCAGACTGCTTTCCATCAGAAGTGTGGTAGATTTGCAGCTCAGCCTCCTTCGGTCCTCTGAGTGGAGCTCTTTGTCACTCTGGGTGCTTTCACCAGCCTGTGGCAGCATGTCCGCAGCAAAGAAGCGTATTGGCAGGAGTTTTAGAATATGTCCATGTAAGTGCCTGTTGACTTGGGTTTTTTTTCCCTCCAAGTCTCGTCTTCTGTGTCAGCTCTGTGGCATTACTCCTGTACCATTGTGGATTCTCTGTACACAGGCACACTGTTGCAGCCTCCACCTCAGCAGTCTGCAGGGAGCTGTAAATATGGGTGCTCTTGAGGCAGCCCAGCAAAGGTGCCAGAAGCAGTGACTGTTGAAGAGATTTAGTCACTGTTGTGCTGCTCAGTGTGTGGGTGTATACGAACTGATGAAATGAAAAGTCCTTATTTTCAAGGAGGTTGAAGAGACTCCCTTCACTTTGTTTGCAGGTGTTTGAGAAAAGGTAACTATTCAGGTGTGATTGAGGAAGGGGAGTGCCTGACAGTTTTGTTCTCGAGGTCACCTGTGAATTTGGTAACTATTGGTAGTATTTGGGAAAAGACTAGTTCCTTTTTAGGATGAATTTTAGTGCTACTCAGCCATGCTGCTGCTCTTTATGCATGCATGTTATATGAGTGGGAAAGCATACACATGCTCTAGGATTTCCTGTCCTGTTATCCATTTCTTTTTCTTCCCTTCCTCCTCCTCCACTCCCCTTCTCTCTCTTTTTAATATACAAGACACTGTGCAAGAGTTGTCCTGTTTCAGGAAAGGTCACATCATTGTATAGTTTGACCACATTGTAGTGGAGGCCTGTGTAAGTGTTTCAGTAGAGTCCAAGTACCAGAGAAAGAGTTTGTATCATACATTTGAGGTGAACATCAGTATGTTGGAGGATCAGGTAAATCAAAGAAGAGTTGTGGTGTTTGGGAATAGAGTCAGTGTGTGAGAAACAGGGTCACAGGGATGAGAAGAGTCATCGCATCTGAATGAAGGTTCACAGTGTAGTTGAGACAAGTAGTTCTGTTGAAGATGTGACTAGGAAAGATAAAACTGCAGCAGGGAGTGCTTGATAATGTAGGTGCTGCTTTTCATTCAGTGGTTACTATTCTAGTTCCTCTTCCATTCTGAGATCTACATTTCTGTACTGAGGTCTCAAAATCTGCAGAAATCTGATTTTGGGAAAAAAAAAAAAGGTGTGGTATCTGTTCTGATGTCTAAAAGTTTAGCAAAACTGATTCTCCAGACAATGAGAATACCACTGGTTCAGTGCACATTTCACAGTGACCTGGAATTTCTGAAAGTTTTTCACATTTTTCTAATTCTGTATTATCAGATTTTCTGCAGGGTTCCTTTATTTTGTGGATGTCATACACACATGAATTTGTGTGCAAGTTGTGTTACTCTTTCATCAGAACATTTGAATGACAGTAGATTGACATCTTTGTTGCATATCATGAGATTGAATTCTTATTTTTCTTATCTAAGTTATAATGGCAGTCAATTGTTGTTGTTTTTTCTGCCTGTGCGCACTTGTGTGTATATGTGTGTGTTTGAGTGTATGTGTATGCGTGCATGCATGCAAATATCATGCAGTTAACACATAAAAATGTTTAATGCCTTTTTTGTCCATTGTGCATGTGCATATAAGGACGCACTGAAAAGGTAGTACTTGTGTTAAATCACACGCTGTTGATTGAAAATTGTTAATTTGTAAGCAGCAATATAATAATATGAGTATACATATCAGACTCCATTTTACTTTTATTGTGTGTGTGAGAGAGTGTGTGTGTATGCGTATGTGTGTAAACATACATATCAGATTTTTGTTGAAATACTTTTTTCTTGGACTTTTCTTATGGCAAGAATTACACAGAGGATTATGAAATTGTTTATTTATGGATATATATTTTTTATACATTGGTGTACTCGAGCTTGTCTTATTGCAATGGACAATGTAATAGGCAAAGAGAACAACTACCCTGATGTGAGCTGGTCTCACATTACCTCTGCTTTTGAAAAAAAATTGTGCACGTATAGAATAAGCTGGACAGTGGCAGAAAAAAAGAACTAGACTGATGTATTCCAGGGTTTTCATGATGTTGGTCATTGTTTTCTTGGGACAGATAATGCTCACAGTAATGTCGCTGAAAGGAGAAGGAAGTTCAGAATGTTTCAGATTGGAGGAGCTAGCATTCCTGATCATGTGACTATGCCAGACATGGCAGTGTGAAGTGTGTTGATATTGTCATTGCTTTCCTGTGAATGTACATTTGACGGTCTTTGTGTTTTTAGTTTTGTTATGTATTACCTTTTTTTTTGTCTTCTTCTTATTTGTTTTTGACAATAATCAGAGCTACTAAAGAATAAACTATGTGAGCAGAGATTGTAATGGACGCTATTTTTCATTTTTAGGCAAACAGAAATAATCTGCATATTCTTTTGTGTACTTGACATGTATATTTCAAAACAAACCAGCCCTGTTTTTTGTCCCATTCCCATGTTTATCTCTTTATTCATTCCCTTTTCCTAGTCTTCTTTCCCCCTTTTTCTCTTTGTGGAAGAGAGGAGCGTGACAGCAGATGCATTCCCATCTGCTGTCTGCCAACAAAGAGGTCTTCAGGTATCAGAATATTCTTGGTTCTCATTCTTTGCATTGTAACAATGGTAACGGTAAAAATCAGTATGTTTGAGCTGTGGTAGACAAGGGAGCTGTGTGAAGACATAGGGCATATAGCTTTCCTACAAAACAAAAGAATCCCAACCTTGAAGAGCATGTGGCCCTGCGCAAGAAAAGAATTCGTCGGCTTCCTGTAGACATGCCATTCACACCTCTTAGATCCATGGTTCATTCCCCTCAGAAGTCCTGTAGACATGCCATTCACACCTCTTAGATCCATGGTTCATTTCCTTCAGAAGTCCTGTAGACACGCCATTCACACCTCTTAGATCCATGGTTCATTCCCCTCAGAAGTCCTGTAGACATGCCATTCACACCTCTTAGATCCATGGTTCATTCCCCTCAGAAGTCCTGTAGACACGCCATTCACACCTCTTAGATCCATGGTTCATTCCCCTCAGAAGTCCTGTAGACATGCCATTCACACCTCTTAGATCCATGGTTCATTCCTTCAGAAGTCCTGTAGACACGCCATTCACACCTCTTAGATCCATGGTTCATTCCCTTCAGAAGTCCTGTTGAAAAGAAAAAAAGAGTCCATCAACAGAGACGTTGTTGATGGAGACATTCAGTAACTGCGTCTCTCAGGATATCACATGCCAACACAGTGTGTCGGTTACATGGTCTGACGTTGCACAGATGGCTTTCATAACAAGGATTCAAGATACATTTTTGTCGAGTGGCACTTCCCACCCAGAACTAACAGCTATGTCAGACATCAGATACACCAGGTAGAAAACCATCTGTCACAGGTGTCAAGCACCGTAGGCTTGTGTGGTATGGGCATGTATCTTGCCATGAAACTCGGTTCAAGAGTTCTACAAGTACATTGAAAGGGGGACGTCCTGAACGCCTGATCAAAGAAGTCTTGAATGAACAACATCAAGGACTGGACTGTGTATAATACCTCTTCCCAGTTGTGCATGGTTGATGACAGAGGGATGTGGAGATTTCTTAAAGCCCTGCAATTTGCTGTCATGGCACAATAATGACAATAGACTGGCAAAGGATTGAACGTACTGAATTTACTGCTGTGACTGTTGAAGAGATTTCCAAATTCTGGGAGACCATCTTGACCTACAGAAGACATCTACATAATCAAGGGATATTATTCAGCAGTTAGCAGATCTTTATATAGCAGTTAAAAGATCTGTAGCTAGTAGATGTTAGGAAAATTTGATGTTATTGGCCAGGTAACAAATTGTATCTTGGAACAAGACCTTACTGTGAAGATGGCGTTCCACTGACACCAGAATTGGTGAGCTGGCTAGCATAACAAAATAACTATCAATAAGTATACTACAGTTCAAAAGTAGAGAACATTTAGCAGGTGTGGGTGACTTGTACATGTTCAGCAATTGGTAAGGATAACAGTTTTACTTAACCATTGTCACCATCTCTCTCTCTCTCTTTCTCTCTCTCTCTTAATGGCAGTTTCTTTGAATCTTGTTGTGTAAGATCTGTGTGTTTTTCTTATTTTAGTTTACTATTTACTTGTTGCTTAAGTATTTAGATATTTTTGCCCCAAGCCTGGGTGAAAAAAAATCAGATTATCCTTCTCTCAGCACCTTTGTTTAAATCTCCCTCTCCTCTCTCCCTCTCCCTCTCTCCCTCTCTCTCTCTCTCTCTCTCTCTCTCCTCCCCAAGGTCAACCTGGCCTGTATGAGTCACCAGAAATATGGATAGTGAATAGTGAGACTGAGGAGCGAGCAGAGACTATACTTTATTTTTATAGTTGTCTGTCAAAAGGACTGGATACGTTTCTGTGGCTGGGACCAAGCTAAAGGACTGACTAAAATCAACCATGTTGTTCCTTACATCAGTCTTTTGTCAGGTCATTCTTGTTGCACAGAATCAATCCTGCACATGCTTTGCCTTTTGTCATGGTCACAGGAATCCATGAGGTCATGTGCCTACCTTTGTTTTTTCAAGTGCTTATTTCTTTAAATTGTAGACATGTATACGGTTGGAAAGACAGTTGTTGGTCGGAAAGACAGTTGTCATCACTGTGCGTCTGTGTCTGTGTCTGTGTGCTATCTGAGTCTTCAAACTTCCATCTTTTAGTTAAATTCTGACAACGATATGGTTCTGATAAGACTTGTAACTTTTTTTTTCTCTGTCATTAGATATGTTTGTACTCTCTCTCTCTCTGTGTCTGTCTGTCACTCTCTGTCTCTGCTTCTCTCTTTCTCTCTCTGTGATTTGTCTTTTGATGTAGAAGTGTGAAGATAGTATTTAAGCATGTTTGGCATGGAAGATGCTACTTCACAAAGTATTTTTTCTGTCTTAAGAATATGTGTTAATTCAATAATAAACTGGCAGCTAATGTTTTCCTCAGGACAGGATTAAAGGGAGGCAACCGAAGCTAGAAAAGCATGCATAAGTCTGTTGTTTGTGGTCATGTCTCAGGGGAAAACATACTTGGAGCTCCTATCTTACATTTGCAGGCGCATATGATCCTGTTTTATTAAAAACTGATAAACAAATCAAATCCATTTTTTAATTATTTCGTTCCTTCAAATTAAGGAACCTTGTGTATGGTTGGGCAAGTTATTCATTTTCCCTTTGAAGAAGATGACTCTTATGGGAAAAAAAATCACGTACTATGCTTATAGCCCCATGGTTTTTTGTTTTGTTTTGCTAATACTTGTTTTCATTTGAAGATTTCAGCCTTGAATTGAATGGATGTGGATGTCAGATTTAAACCATTGCTTTCCACTGATGACGCAAACTCTGTTGCCAGTATTCTACAAATGCTCTCTGGCCTGCTCTTGTTTTGTTTTAAGTCTCTCTTCCTTACTTCTGTTCCTTTCCATCCAAGTCTGCTTCTCTCTCTCTCTCTCTCTCTCTTTGGATGGGTTGCTAACCCTGTTTACTGTTTGGCACCTAGGTAGTGAGATGGTGAATTCTGATATACACTAACTTCCTATTTTGTAGGGTTATTTGTCAATAGTGCATTTTTTTGTACACTTATTATAGCTTTGTTTGATTGGATGATTGGCATTCCCACCACTTACCTTCTTAGTGTAGTTGAGTGAGTGGGTGTGTTATATTGAGGGAACGTCTGAGATATATTGCAGAAAATTCTTTGAGAGAAACTTATGTGTAATTTTGCTGTCCTGAAATGGCCCTGGTAGTCGGCCAGGTTACAAAAATACACCAGTCAAAATAAAGAGCTCAGTATGTCCCATGAAGCTTTTTGTTGTGCTTTTTCCGGAAAGATGTGAAGAAGCAACTCTAGAAATTGTCTCGGGTGCTTTTGACAGTTTGTGCCTGTGAATGAATTGAATCATTTTTGCAACATGGCTTGATTTCAAAACATACTTTAACTTGGCACACTAATTTGTCTTGATTCCAATAGGGTGTAAAATAAAAGACAAATTTTGCCTGCCGCATCCTTCAGATATCAATAAATTTGACACACTTTTGCGACTGTTAAGGTCATAATTCAAAAAAGGTCTAGATTAATTTTGCAAATGTATTTTGTACAGCAGAATTTGAGTATCGTGAGAACGTGACAAAATGGCTGTATTTCTGATTGAATGCTTAACCCTTTGGCTTCAGGTGTATTGAGCTGTTATTTGCCAACGTCAGCTGCTTTTGCCTTGCTGTGGTAGTTTTGATATATTGACATCAAAAGGGTTGATGCGTGTACATTTAATTGTGCCTAATGTTAATTCCCTGCAATATCTTTGCTTTGGACTTTTTATGTGTGGGTATAACTTGATGCAATGATGTTTTGTTTCGTTTTGCGAGGAATATTCAGCTCTGTGAAGGCCTTGAGTGGTCACCTGAGCTGTGAGACAAAACTGCAGTTAATTTTGAAAATGCTGGATGGTTTTTATCCCTGTTTAATCAAGCCTCATCGAAAGAAGGGTTAATACAGCCTTAAGCCAAGAAGAATCAAGATATAGGACATACGCACTCACTGGTGATTGCGTTACAAATGTGGATTCTTTTAAAGGGATACTGATAGTAGCTTGTTTGTACTTTATAGTTGATAGTTGTCTTATTTGCATCCTTAATTGTTTTCTGTTGTTGTTTTTCTTTCACCGGTGATGTGACCTACTGACCCCCCTGCCCTACCTTTTTTTCTTTGGCCCAATTGATTTTTTTTTACTTTTCTGTAGTGTTATCAGCCATTTCATCCCTTGCACCAAACCCATCCTCTCACTCTGGAAGATCTGTTTTCAGACAAAAATGCTAGGTTGAATGTGTCTTTCTTTTTACAGTTATAGATTGTAACGCTAATAGTTATTAACATTTTATGGATGATTTCCATAGCAGTTTGATATGGAATCAAGTAGTAAAGGGATACCAGTTGTCCCTTGTGAAGTGTGCCCACAGGGCATCTTGTATGCCTTTCTTGTAACACCCTTGCACGCTTTTCTTTGTCAGACTCTCCACCAAGGATGTTTTGTTGTCGCCCCCATCTGTCAAATTCTTTCTTTCTTCGTCTGTCTGTCCGCAAACGTACTCAAAAACTTGGTGGAAAGATGAAGTGTGCCCCAGCAGATGAACAGATTTAGTGTGTATCTGGATCAAAGGGTAGATCTTGAGGTGGTTTGGAGGTTAACACAATGGAATCCGAGTCAGGGTAAGGGATATAAATGAAGTAGGATAGCTGGCGCTGTGTACATCTTCTTTCTTCTTCCTTAAAAGCTGGTGCACTCAAAAATGAGTAGGTCACCAGCGCGCATGTTAAAAAAAAAGAGAATGTGACTCAGCCTGTTGGCCCCAGGAGCAAAATTTGGCAACAAGGGGTCGCACATGATATTTAAAAGGTTAAAAGCAATGGCCAGGTTAAGGCCTAGGTAACCACAAAATATATCGGGAAGTTAAAATAGAAAAGTCAGTCAATATGCAGATCGCAAGATTGTCTTATCAATTTGATTTTTAAAAGAGACTGCATTTGTGGCAATCTTGATGGCACCCGGCAGTGAGTTCCACAGCCTTACAGAACTAGGATAAAACGAATGTAAATGGCTGTCAATATTTGATGCAGGTATGGCATAAGATTGACCGCCACTCCTGGTGCTACTTTTATTAAATACTAGTTGTTCCATTGGGATATCAATTAGTTCAGCTCTGCCTTTGAAGAAGGTATTAAGTTTAATAAAGGCTTTTCTCTCTTCTAAGGGTTTCCATTCTAATTTCCTCATGTTCTTCCTAGTATTCCCTTTCTCTCTGATATGGTTTCCTGTTACGAACCGTGCTGCTCTCTTCTGAATCTTTTCGAGGTCATCAATGTCCTTTAGGACTAGTTTTATCCACCTCGACTATGTCAGTTATTCAGTTTTCTTGGCGGAACTTTTCTTCTGTCTGTAGTGATGTGCCTGAAAACGGCCATGCACAATACGTAGGGCAGTAAATCACACTGAACCTAGTAAGCTAGGGCAGTTAACCACACTGACGTGGGTAACAGTGGGCATGTAATCACACGCAAACTTGAAAGTTGGGCAATTAATCACAATGAAATTGGTAAGCTGTTGTATGTCATCACAATGAGGTTGGTAAGCTTGGACATTTCATCATTTTGAAACTGGTGAACTGGACAATTTATCACACTGAAACTGGGAATCTAGGTGTTTAATCACACTGAAACTGGTAAGCTGGGTCTTTAATCACACTGAAACTGGTAGGCTGGGTCTTTAATCACACTGAAACTGGTAAGCTGGGTCTTTAATCATACTGAAACTGGTAAGCTGGGTCTTTAATCACACTGAAACTGGTAAGCTGGGTCTAGTTGCAAAGTGAGATGACTGCAGGCGGAAATCTAAATAAATCTTAAATAAATGTTAGCGAACTGCCAAGAGAAACGAGCACAAACGAGTCACAAGACAACACACGATGCATTTCGACCTCTTAGGTCTTCTTCAGGCAAGATACAAACAACGAAAATGAACGAGCAATCACTTAGTTTGATTACTTCAGCGCAGGGTAGGCGTTAAATGAAAACGAGGCTCACTTGAACTAGATTTGCAATAATGAAGTGTTTTTTCATTATGTCACTATTTGTTATCGATATATCTCTCAGATCAAGGCGTGCAGGGGATGGTAGTGGAGTGGAATGTTCTGACCATCTTTGTTCATTCTTTCTTCCCAGTACTTTTCTGATTCTTGACCAGTAGAGTTACTATAATTTCCTGCTTTCTGTTATTCCTTGTGGCAACACCCCCCCCCCCCCCCTCCTCCGTCTGTGTTCCAGTTCATAACATATCCACTATCCACTATTCTGTTGTGGTCTGGCCACCAGGTGACTGTCCGTTCAACCGTGTCCTTTAATAAGGCTTCAAAAATTTAGTATATTTTTGTGGCACAATTGTTTATTTTGCATTAATTTTGCCCCCCCCCCCCACACACCACACAACCCCCTCCCCCCCCCTTCCCCCCCTTCCTTTTTTCGTTTTGGGGCAACAAATTAAGCATAGTGACTGTTGCTCCCAGAATGGCCTGGTTGGATGTGCTTTCAGGATATTGATAGTTTGGCTGTTACAAATTGTCTTGGTTAATTATAACGTCCGTTTGATTAGCTGTGGGTTTTGAATTTGTTTGACCCCCCCCCTCCCCACCACCCAGGATATTTTTCTTCCATGTGGCGGCCTTGAAAGGGCCCTGTGTGGTCGGTGTGGCATGGTGGTTCTGAAACTGACATGTTGAATTCGTATATTTTCTTCAGGGGGTCGTGCATCCACCTTTGAAATGTTGCCGAATAAAGCGTTTTCCTATGATAGCATTATGAAAAGGGTATTTATGTCTGTACCTATGCCTCCTGATTTTTATTAGGACCAGGGGTACTTGGAGCTGAGCTCATACCCGAATTACGTTATTTCATGTTATGTTAGTATTACTTTTAACTATACATAAAACAAGGTTTTTGCGGAAACTTTGATTTACTGGATTTTCGTTCTTTGAATAAAAAAGCTGCGTGCTTGAGTGATGTTTCCAGTAACACCCCCCCCCCCCACCCACCCAAGGAACTCAACTTGTCGAAGACTGATTCAGCATGTATTATTTTTTTAAAAATTATTTTGGCAGTGTAGAATTTCCAAGAGTGTTTGTTATGCAATAAACTTTTATAAAAGCAAAACGTGCAAAGGTGCATTTTGTAATGCTAATGCATCTTATTTTTGTGTGTGTGTGTGTGTGTGTGTGTGTGTGTGTGTGTGTGTGTGTGTGACAACATACTTGCACTTTTTAGTAAAACTTATTATGCACTAGGTAAAGTAAAACTATGACTATAACCACATTTACCCTTATAAAAGAAGATAATCATCAGGCAGAAAGCAGTTTCTTTCGATCAGATCATCTCTTACGTCGGAAACTGTGGATATTGCCAAACCTTTGGACCATTTCTTGGATTTTTCACACACACCTACACACACGCGCGCGCGCTCTCTTCTCTCTCTCTCTCTCTCTCTCTCTCTCCACGCACGTACACACACACACACACACACACACACACACACACACACACACACACCAGATGTGTTTGGGGCATCTGAATAGCGACTGTCTGAAGCCTTTATGCACTGGTAGAAGAACCTCGTTCCATTCTAGAGCTCTCTTCACGACTAAAAATATGCTAAGGTGAATCAGAATCGCGTGAAAATGTGCTGCAAACTTGCAGGCTGAGAACATGTGAAAAATGAACTGGAGAAGAAAAGAGCAGTTCAGTGTAAGATTTGCTGTTACGTTTCATGTCAGAGTTTTTGAGTGTCTTCGAAGTTGAAGAAGGAGCAAGATCGAGTTGAGCAAGGGCTCTGTGGGCGCGCCCACCTACAACCAGCCAGCCACTCGCAGAAAAGATGGCAGACAGGGAATGGCTGTAACACCGATCGAAAGAAGCCACAATGCTTAAAGCAGCCCATGGAAGCCTGCACGTACGCCGTGCATTTTTAACAATGCTGCATTGAACCAGTCCTAATTTGATTAATTAGGTTTTTAAACTGGGTGGGGTTGATAAGCAATCATCTCTCTCTCTCTCTCTCTCTCTCTCTCTCTCTCTCTCTCTCTCTTTCAGAGAGTCGTGATTCGGAAATCTGTGAAGTACTGCAGGAACCTGCTTTTGATTCGAGCGGTTGTGCGAGTCCACAGCGAGCTGGACATTCGCCAACACCATCCGACAGTCCAGAAACGCAACGGGAGATGACACGCGGTGAATTTTTTGACATGTGACAGATGAAATACAGTTCCTGTCAGTCAGAGGCTCTGTATCAAGGATGAAATATCCCCAGGGCAGGAACTGTAGGGAGTAGGCAAGACCAGTTCCTTTCACATCTATAGAAGTTTATCTGGCAGAGGGACGGGGGAACCACCTTATTTTACTCCTCACAACTACCACCAGAACGACAACACGTTTAGACAGTTAGTGAAAATTGCAATTTTTGTATTATGCGCAGATGGAATTCGAAGTCGCAACGTCTGTTGCTACGAACTTGGTGGTAGATCACTGAGCCAGCGACAGACCCGTGAACTGAGTGGATGGTGAGATTAAACGAACTGCTGGCAAGACGTGAAATGAAAGTGTTTGAAGACAATTCAAATAGGAGGCAAGCCTTATATTGATTGTATACTTGTACGCACAACAGGAATTATGGAACAGGAGAGAGAGGGGAGAGAGACAGACAGACAGAGACAAAGTTAGAGAGCAGACAGACAGACACAACAACACCAACACACACACACACACACACACACACACACACACACACACACACACACACACACAGAGAATGTTTGCGCTCACGTGTACTCTGCGAGGGCGCCTATCAAGTATATTTTCAGGAGTAGCCTATTACATGTGTAATACAGGACCTTCCAACAACATGGATGCAAAGTGTTTCACAAACCCACCGACTCCCTACGCCAGCAACTGACCCATGTCAAAGACAAAACGGACCCCCTCAAGCAGTGTGGTGCAGTGTACCAGGTAGGGTGTCAAGACTGTGCCAATACCTACATTGGCGAGACAGCAAGACCACTCACCACCCGTCTGCAGGAACACCAAAACCGATCTACTTCTGCCATAATGAACGCCTACAAGCCACAGTTTTAGCCCCCAAGAAACCAAGATCTTATCTACAGAGTCGACGAGGGGGGAAGTGTGGACATTATTTACACAGACTTTCAAAAAGCGTTTGACAGTGTTCCTCACCGTCGACTCATGGAAAAGGTCTCTGCTTGTGGCATTAGGGGTAAACTTCTTCGATGGATTGGCGACTTCCTTGCAAACCGAACGCAACGAGTAGTGATCAACAGAGTGATGTCCCAGGAAGGCAAGGTAACCAGCGGCATTCCTCAAGGAAGTGTACTGGGGCCCATCCTCTTTGTGATCTACAAAAACGATTTGCCTGCCAACGTGATGAGCCAAGTAAGAATGTTCGCCGATGACACAAAGTTGTTTACCAGAGTGGATGTTCCGAACAACCATGAAACCATGCAGAACGACTTGGACGAGCTAATGCAATGGTCCGACAAATGGCAACTAAAATTGCATCCAGAGAAGTGCTGCGTCCTGAAACTAGGCCACGAAAGAGAAACGGAGTACTTCATGAACAGTAAAGACAAAGACGGCAACTCAATCAGAGTAAAACTGAAAGAAACACAGGCAGAGAAAGATCTTGGGGTGACCATCGACAAGGCGCTCTCTTTTAAGCAACACGTGGCACAGGCAACATCAAAGGCAAACCGCGTTGTTGGAGTCATCCGCAGGACCTTCGACTACCTAACACCAGTAACTTTCGTCCAGCTGTACAAGGGATTAGTCAGGCCACTCCTGGAGTACGGTCACTGTGTGTGGAAGCCAGACGAGAAGAATCAGAAAGGTCTTTGCTCTGAAGTGGAAAACGTCCAGAGGAGGGCGACCAAAATGTTGGGCCCTCTGAAGGACCTCCCGTACCCCGAAAGGCTACGTCGGCTGAAGCTTCCATGTCTGGAACACAGGAGAAAGCGGGGAGACGCAATTGAAGTTTACAAGTACCTGCATGGCTTCTACAAAGTGTCACGCCCTGACTTCCCCGTCGTCACGAATGAGCTGAGATCCACCAGAGTCCAACTCCTTGAAACTTCAGAAACCAAGGCATTGTCTCAACGTACTGGGCAACTACTTTGCAAACAAGAGTTGTGAACCTCTGGAACAGCCTCCCAGATGATGTGGTAACAGCGCCATCGGTAGACGCCTTCAAGAGAAGATTGGACAAGTACTGGGCAGCACTACCTTCAGTGTACGACTCAGAATGCCTAGACTAAAAATGCCTAGATTAAATTGTTCAATAAGTGATCTGATTGGCACCATCCTCAAACCACCCAGGCCAATCAGTTTTTAGTCTTGAGAACCTGAACATGGTCCTATGACTTAAAGGACCTGAATCTTGTAACGTCAAAGTCAAAGTCAAAGTCAAGAGTCCTTCCTCACAAAAAGAAAAGTTAAAGAAGCCATCGAAATCAAGACCAGACGCCCCAGCCTGAACAGAGATCAAGGTTTTGAACTTCCCCCCATCTACAATCAGATCCTAAACAACTGTTCACCCCACACAACAGTCGCCCCACCAGGCCTCGTTGCCAAAACAGCAACATGAGCTGAAGAAGACAGGGCGACCCTGTCGAAATATTCTCAAAGTAAGTTTTTGATTCTGAGTCTACTTTTCTAATGTTTAAATATTGATTTTCTTTTCCAACACGAGCGCAAACCCCGTGAATTTAATGAAAAAATGGTCAGTCCACTGCTACTGCTACGGGTCAACGGCATTATTCCCATGCCAGTCATCCATGCTAGTACGTCCACTGCTACTCCTACGGGTCAACGGCATTATTCCCATGCCAGTCATCCATGCTAGTACGTCCACTGCTACTCCTACGGGTCAATGGCATACCCATGCCAGCATCCATCTAGTACGTCCACTGCTACTCCTACGGGTCAACGGCATTATTCCTATGCCAGTCATCCATTCCAGTACGTCCACTGCTACTCCTACAGGTCAACGGCATTATTCCGTGCCAGTCATCCATTCTAGTACCTCCACACCTGGCCCTGCAGCCACACTCAGCATTGTCCAGTCTTGTTGCAGCCCGAGCCTCTCCCCCCTCAAAGCTACTGGCTTCACCCTCAAAGCTACTGGCTCACCCTCAAAGCTACTGGCCTCACCCTCAAAGCTACTGGCTTCACCAACTACTGATCACCCTCAAAGCTACTGCTTCACCCTCAAAGCTACTGCATCACCCTCAAAGCTACTACCTCAAGCTACTCACCCTCAAAGCTACTCACTTCACCCTCAAAGCACTCACCCTCAAAGCTACTGGCTTCACTCTCAAAGCTACTGGCTTCACTCTCAAAGCTACTGGCTTCACCCTCAAAGCTACTCACCCTCAAAGCTACTGGCTTCACCATCAAAGCTACTGGCTTCACTCTCAAAGCTACTGGCTTCACTCTCAAAGCTACTGGCCTCACCCTCAAAGCTTCTGGCTTCACCCTCAAAGCTATGGGCTTCACTGTCAAAGCTACTGGCTTCACTCTCAAAGCAACTCACCCTCAAAGCTACTGGCTTCACCCTCAAAGCTACTCACCCTCTAAGCTGCTGGCTTCACCCTCAAAGCTACTCACCCTCAAAGCTACTGGCTTCACCCTGAAAGCTACTCACCCTCAAAGCTACTGGCTTCACCCTGAAAGCTACTCGCTTCACCCTCAAAGCTACTCACTTCACCCTCAAAGCTACTGGCTTCACCCTCAAAGCTACTGGCTTCACCCTGAAAGCTACTCACTTCACCCTCAAAGCTACTGGCTTCACTCTCAAAGCTACTGGCTTCACCTCAAAGCTACTGGCTTCCCCTCAAAGCTACTGGCTTTACCCTGAAAGCTACTCACTTCACCCTCAAAGCTACTCACTTCACTCTCAAAGCTACTGGCTTCACTCTCAAAGCTACTGGCTTCACCCTCAAAGCTTCTCACTTCACCCTCAAAGCTACTGGCTTCACCCTCAAAGCTATGGGCTTCACCGTCAAAGCTACTGGCTTCACTCTCAAAGCTACTCACTTCACCCTGAAAGCTACCCACTTCACCCTCAAAGCTTCACCCTCAAAGCTACTGGCTTTGCCCTCAAAGCTACTCACTTCACCCTCAAAGCTACTCGCTTCACCTTCAAAGCTACTCACTTCACCCTCAAAGCCACTCGCCCCTCACCCCACCACTCCCCCTCTCTCAACCCCATCCCGCCTCACTTCCTCCTCCCATCCCCAGCTGGGTTTCTTCCATGCTGATCTCCCCTAGTCCCTTTGGTTTCTTCCATGCTGATCTCCCCTAGTCCCTTTGGTTTCTTCCATGCTGATCTCCTCTGGTCCCCTTTGGTTTCTTCCATGCTGATCTCCTCTGGTCCCCTTTGGTTTCTTCCATGCTGATCTCCCCTGGTCCCACTTGGTTTCTTCCATGCTGATCTCCCCTAGTCCCTTTGGTTTCTTCCATGCTGATCTCCTCTGGTCCCCTTTGGTTTCTTCCATGCTGATCTCCCCTAGTCCCTTTGGTTTCTTCCATGTGATCTCCTCTGGTCCCCTTTGTTCTCCATCTGACTCCTTGGTCCTTGTTCTCCATGCTGATCTCCTCTGGTCCCATTTGGTTTCTTCCATGCTGATCTCCCCTAGTCCCTTTGGTTTCTTCCATGCTGATCTCCCCTGGTCCCACTTGGTTTCTTCCATGCTGATCTCCCCTAGTCCCACTTGGTTTCTTCCATGCTGATTGTCAAGACGGGGTGTCCCTACTGTTCGAACGACAGGGAGAGTAGAGTCAGGCACTCGTACCACACTCACTGGAAAGCACGAGAACCCAGGACGTACACACACAGATAATATTTATTACACAAAACAATCGCTTCACACACACTCACACTCTAAGTGGGTTTGGGATAAATACAAGAAGAGGGAAGAAAGACAAAATAGCAGAAAGTGGGGTGAAGAAGAAGACTGGATTACAATCTGAAGGACAAAACAAATGAAAATAAACCCAAACTCCAGGATATGCCCAACTATCCCCCTTCCTAACCCGATACTATAAATGAGGTGAGAGGAAAGAAGAAAAGGAACAAAATAATAAATCAACAGAACAGGGCCTAATCTCAGATATAAAAAAAACTACAGATCAATTTAAGTGGAAAGAAGAAAATGACACACTGACATGTACCCTCACACTTACATGACACAACAGAGACTGTCTACTACTTATCTTTCGGAGAAAACGGGGTCCCCCAAAAGAAAGAATCCATAAGGCGGAGCGTCAAGTAGTCTTTATGCCTGGCTCCAACGGTTCCTGGAAGTACCCTAGCAGAGTCTTGAAGAGTGGCCCCGAACGCACAGCTGGCTGACAGTCACCTAAGAAGTGGCCACCAACACATAGACAGGGTCACTCGAAGGGTGGCCGCGAACGAAGACTAGGTCACTGAAGGGTGGCCCCAAAGAAGACAAGGTCACAGAAGAGTGGCCACAAACGAAGACAGGGTCACTGAAGAGTGACCGCAACCGAAGACAGGGTCATTGAAGAGTGGCCACAAGTGAAGACAGGGTCACTGAAGAGTGGCCACAAGTGAAGACAGGGTCACTGAAGAGTGGCCGCAAACGAAGACAGGGTCACTGAAGAGTGGCCACAAGTGAAGACAGGGTCACTGAAGAGTGGCCACAAGTGAAGACAGGGTCACTGAAGAGTGGCTACAAGTGAAGACAGGGTCACTGAAGAGTGGCCACAAGTGAAGACAGGGTCACTGAAGAGTGGCCACAAGTGAAGACAGGTCTTCCGGATCGCGGACCGCACGGTCTACGTTACTGGATCCGTCCCGGCTGTCCAGATCCCCTCAGACGGTTCCCAGTCGAAGGCAGGATGGATCGCACACGCCCAGATCTGGCATTAGAGACAACTGGCATTGTAGACATCTGGCATCATAGACATCTGGCATTGTAGACATCTGGCATTGTAGACATCTGGCATTATAAACATCTGGCATTGTAGACATCTGGCATTGTAGACATCTGGCATTATAGACATCTGGCATTGTAGACATCTGGCATTATAGACATCTGGCATTATAGACATCTGGCATTATAGACATCTGGCATAGACATCTGGCATTGTAGACATCTGGCATTGCAGACATCTGGCATTATAGACATCTGGCATTGTAGACATCTGGCATTATAGACATCTGGCATTGTAGACATCTGGCATTATAGACATCTGGCATTATAGACATCTGGCATTGTAGACATCTGGCATTGTAGACATCTGGCATTGTAGAATCTGGCATTGCAGACATCTGGCATTGTAGACATCTGGCATTGTAGACATCTGGCATTGTAGAATCTGGCATTGCAGACATCTGGCATTAGAGACATCCTGTATGCGAAGTGCTGTCTGAACCACGGTACCCCCCCCCCACCCCCACCCCACACTCCACACACACACACTTTATGGTTTTCCATTTCAATTTTACTAGAGTCCAAGAGACCGTACAGCAACAATGATATGTACATAGATATTGACAGAGCTTCATGACATGATAATCTGAACAGCCGACGTTAGTAAGGGAGACAAAATCGGATCAAGAGTGCAAATCATTCTCCTTATTTCATTACCCCAAGTTAAAAAAATGAATATAGAAATTTAAAGATTATAGCACCACAAACAGACAGACCGACCGACCGACCGACCGACCGACAGACAGACAGACAGACACACATACACACACACACACACGCACGCACGCAGTTAAAAAGGCCATAAGGGCAAGCAGGCACGGTAGAATGATTAGCTGGTGTCCACTCGAGACAGAGATTACAATGTGTTGATCACGTCACCAAAGTACCGCAGAAAAGGTGGCATGTTACATAGGCTCCCTGTATATGAAGAAATCGGAGGGATGTATCAACCCATCCATCATTCCCTCGTCTGCAGAGGGGTCCAATCGATTCTTTGGTATTCATTTCGAAGCAACAAAATGGAAATCAAATCGTTAGCACATGTGGTAAAAAAGAATAATAGTTGAAAATCACCATTTCATATTAAATGAGTAGATATACGTCCTTGGACAAACGTTTGCGCATTAAAATGTAATACAAGACTTTACACAAGAATGGACGAAGACAGAACTTTTTAAAAATGTGGATAAACAATATATATATATATATATAATATATATATATATATATTTTTTTTTTTTTTCAATGCCATTGAAAGTCCCCATCATCATCTATGGTTAAAACTGTGCAAGGAGAAGAACCAAAGCTCGCAATCAAATTTATTTATATGCTACTGCAGCATTCCTAATCAATGAAATAAAGATGTTAGAACCTGTACACACATCGAGTACCGTATCTATGACACAGTGTAGCTCTTCATATCTTTACAATGGGTAAGAAACTTAATATTCAATTGAAAAAACAAGAAGAAGAAGAAGAACAACAAAAGACCTGCAGACTGGTCAAGGACAAAGTATACTAATCTAAATGAATAGCCGAATGAGTAGCGTCTGAATGACCTGAGATCAGCATCGAATGTGGCTTCTGCTGCCATAATCGTCACTCTTCTGTTATATCAAACGACATGACTTCTCTTGTCACATACTTCATACCAAACAACGTCACTTTTTTTGCCATAAACGTCACTCTTCTGTTATGTCAAACGACGTGATTTCTCTTGTCACATACTTCGTACAAATGACGTCACTTCTGTTGCCATAAACGTCACTCTTCTGTTATATCAAACGACATGACTTCTCTTGTCACATACTTCATACCAAACAACGTCACTTTTGTTGCCATAAACGTCACTCTTCTGTTATGTCAAACGACGTGACTTCTCTTGTCACATACTTCATAGCATGCAACGTCACTTCTGTTGCCATAAACGTCACTCTTCTGTTATATAAAACGACGTGACTTCTCTTGTCACAAACTTCATACTTCATACCATACAACGTCACTTTTGTTGCCATAAACGTCACACTTCTGTTATATTAAACGACGTGACTTCTGTTTACATCATCATCGCTCCTACCATCGTATGAAACAGCGTGATTTCTGCTGCTCTTTACATCATCATCGCCCCTTCCTTTACATCATCTCTTCTGCTAAATCCAGCAACATCACTTCTTTTGCTGTGAACACCACCCTTCTCTGATATCAGCATTATTACTTCTGATGCCACGTTCGTCATCCTTTCCGTTTCTGTTGCCATGAACATTACCCCCATCTGTTGAAGTAAACAACATCAGCTCGGTTGCCATAAATTCACCCCTTGTATGATATCAAACAACACCAATTATGTTGCCACCAACATCACCCCTTCTGTCATATCAAACAGCATCAATTCTATTGTTACCATGATCATCCATTCTATTACATCAAACCTGTTAACTCTGTTGTCATTCCTTCTGTCATATTAAACAGCACCCTTTTTTCTAGTTATACACATCATTTTTTCTGCTATGTGGAATGGTATCATATATGGGGTATGTCCCCCCATCTCCCCCCCCCCCCCTCCACAACCTCACACTCCCTCCGTCTTCCTCCCATTTCCACCTACCCTCCACTAGTTCCCGATCTTTCGGCCATTACGAAAAGATAACTGAATTGTTAAATGTTACTAAGTTCATTCCTCTCTTCGTTTTTTTCTGTTTTCTTTCTTTTTCTTTTGTTTTGTTTTAGGAATTTAGTTCTCTCTCTCTCTCTCTCTCTCTCTCTCTCTCTCTCTCTCTCTCTCTCTCTCTCTGTGTCTGTCTCTCTCTCTCTGTTGATGAAGGAAAGAACAATACTTAAAGAAGATGTGTCACTCTCTGTTGATGAAGGAAAGGACAATACTTTAAAAAAAAAAGATGTGTTACTGTGTGAATAACACCACAGACACGATGTTGTGCTTGTTTTGTAGTGTGTGATTGGTCAGCAGGATTTACTGTTCATTTCGCCATCTTATCATTTTTTCCCCTGCTCACGTTGTCGATTTGCAAACTTCTCTAAATCTGAAAAAAAAAACCCAACAAACTGTAATGGATGCAACTGTTGGCTTTCATTTTAAGGGGGCGGGCAACTTAAATTTAATAAATTAGAGAGAGACACTGATACTGACACAATTTTATTGCCATTAGCAAAATGCCCTGTTGGCAAGGCAGTATCCTGAGTCATATCTAGCAACAACTGTGCAAAAAAGTAAACAAATGCAAAAGACTTCACTTATGATCTTACAAACTCTCCATACATATAACTTACAAAAAAGGATCAACGAATCAAGCACCCATCCATCCACGCGACCCCCCCCCCCCCCAACACACACACACACACACACACACATACACGCGCGCGCGTGCGCACGCACACACAATATACTATTGACATCGACTATCAGGTTACAGTAAGTGATTATCACTGAGCAAGGACACGTCTAAACAAGTGATTATCTTTTTAATTCATTATATTCTTTTTACGAAAAGCGCTAGCTTCTGCGATATACTTCGCAAATTCTGTTATGGTGTTCTCGTTTCCACTTGATAAAATCACTATTAAATCTCTTCTTTGAGCAACTGATTCATCAAAAATGTTACAACCTCTGCGGATATTAGCATATGCGGGACAATCAAACACAAAATGTACTTCATTTTCAACACTGTCTCTTTCTCTACACATTTGACAAGATCTGTTATTCGATTTTTCGAACCAGCTTTGGTTTGCGTTCAAACCAAGCCTTCTGGTGCGAAATTTTGCTAAACTATATTTGTTAGAGAGAGCGAGAGAGAGAGAGAGAGAGAGAGAGAGAGAGAAGCGTTGCGGCAAAGATAGATAGATAGATAGATGGAGAGAGAGAGAGAGAGAGAGAGAGAGAGAGAGAGAGAGAAAGAGAGAAGCGTTGCGGCAAAGATAGATAGATAGATAGATGGAGAGAGAGAGGAGAGAGAGAGGAGAGAGAGAGAGAGAGAGAGAGAGAGAGAGAGCGTGCGGCAAAGATAGGTAGATAGATAGATAGACATATAGATAGATAGAGCGAGAGAGAGAGAGAGAGAGAGACAGAGAGAAGAGAGAGAGAGAGAGAGAAGTGTTGCGGCAAAGACAGAGAGAGAGAGAGAGAGAGAGAGAGAGAGAGAGAAGAGTTACGGCAAAGATAGATAGATAGATAGATAGATAGAGAGAGAGAGAGAGAGAGAGAGAGAGAAGAAGCGTTGCGGCAAAGACAGAGAGAGAGAGAGAGAGAGAGAGAGAGAGAGAGAGAGAAGAGTTACGGCAAAGATAGATAGATAGAGAGAGAGAGAGAGAGAGAGAGAGAGAGAGAGAGAGAGAGAGATCACACGATGTTTATTTACGAGGCCACCAGCCCATACGTTAATGGAGTTACAAGACAAGATGGGACATATATACATATCTACAATATAACCGATAATCAATAATCAGTAGTCAATAATCCATAATCAATAGTTCAGTCGGTAGTTAGCCATCGATAGTTATTCGAACAGTATTTGATAGAAATTCTAGTCAACAGTCTAAAATCAATAATCAAAAGTCAATGCTCAAAAACAAAAGATAAGTTTAAACGTCATACATGCTTTCTGTCAAAGCCCTTTAAATTAATACTCCTCTCTTTCCTTCGTACCCATAGGTCAAAAATCAAGAAATAAGAGGAAAAAAAAAAAAAAAAAAAAAAAAAAGCAAAAAAACAACAACAGGAATTAGAACATCGAACATCAAACATCAATCAAAATCAAAATCAAAATCGAAATCAACATCAAGATCAAAATCGGACACAAAATTTGCTTCCCTTGGTCTATAAACCTGAGCCAGTATATTTCTATTACTCTGGCCTATGCTCTTGGGTGTGATCAACTCTGAGTCTATCCTGATTTACTATGTCCCTGTATATACGTCTGTCTATCATGTATCGTATGTGCATTCATATTGTGTTACCGGACTGCGGGGTGATAAATGTTATTTAGAGATACTAGCTCTTTCTCTTGATAAAAAAGAAAAGAAAAGGGGGTCCCTGCTTTGTCGAATTGGCCTTCACATCTTCTGGTTGCTGTCTTGGCTTTGGGTTGTGTATTTACATATCTGCTATGCTATTACCTATATACATATCTTACTATGCTGTTACCTATAATAATGTTTCGATTGTATCTTCTTGTGCTTTAGTTTGTATTAGTTTGTGTAACAACTTTATATTAAGCATTTCTACTTACTAATTAACGAGAACTCTACTTCTGAACAGCTTTCTTTTAGAATTGCGTCCATATTTTATTTATTACTTAATAAGTCTTCCCTAATGCGCATTGCGTAATAGATGTACATGGCAACGTCTCTGATAATTTCTGTCTTAGTTTGTTGCAGTATTCCTTGTAGAGTTTTGTTAGGTAGGTTCTTAAAATGTTTCTATAGATACTTCTCCCTTGGTTGCTTATATTTGGGACATCTTATTAAGAAATGTAGTTCGGTTTCTTCGTTAGGACAAAAAGGGCATGTTGTTTCTGCTGTCTTATCTTTATATTTCTTATTTATATTTATTTCGCTTATGCCGAGTCTAAATTTAACTAGTGCTCTTTTAAACTTCGAAATTGTTATGTCTTCGACATACTGTTCTAGCTGGTGTGTTGTTTTGAATGTCCTGTAGCTTATATACCTCAGAGAACTATAAAATAGGCATTCTGGCTCACCCACCTCCGCCAGCTCCAACCGGCTGAAGCCGGTTTCGCTGTTGCTCCGCCGGCTTACCCAGAATGCCTATTTTATAGTTCTCTAAAGTAAACACTTTACAAACAAACATAATGTGTAGGATTATCTGTTTTTAACACTAATTTAGAAAACTTTTGAGACTTTAGTTTTTGCTTAATCCTTCGTTTTTCTTGATCGTCTTCAATAACATCATTTTCTCGCATACATTCATCAAATGCGTCTCTGTCTTTCATGTGAAATAAAACCACTGTCTTTAATTGTTCTCTAAAGTCTTTTAAAACTGAGTTATATTTTTGACATAAAATCCACACACTTATCCTAGCATGTCTTCTACTGAAAGCCAGTTTCGGCCGAACAGTCATCTATAATAAATAGTGTCTGCGTTCCCCAAAACAGTCTGTACTACCAGTCGGTTGACTGTCAGCTTTTTTGCAAGGCCAAGACAACACAATTATAACGACGCAGTAAGTCAGCAGGTCGAGCGTCCTGTTTACAAACTGTGTGCCTCCTTATCAATAAAACACGCCTCGCGCGCCTACTGCGTTTCACCGGGCTCGCGGTGCGCTTTGTCACAAATGTTCTTGAACATTCTCGAATGGGAAGCCACCACTTCGCCGTTTTCAGTGTGCGTGTCGGTTTGTTGGTGTGTGGGGTTTACGACTTAACACAGACAAGAGGCCTTTGTTTACACAGAACACAGCACACAGTCAGTTAGTTGACAATGTACATACCTTCTTCACATCCAGTCAGCTGCCACACCGGCGTGGGTTTTTAGAGCAGCATGTATCTTTGGCGTCAACGCGATGGCTTGTGTAATAGAAATTGTCAGATTTGCGAGTTCTGGATATTTTTCAAAGAGTTCTGTCGTCTTTCTTAGTTTATTAATCCAACGAAGGGAGTACTTCAAATGACTACACATTTTTACACACACACACACACTGCAGCGCGCACACAACAGCAATGTTTAAAGTGTTGAGTCAGTCAGGGAAGGTCGGTCAACTATTCACCAAATGATAGGTCTGTCTGCACAGCGGGCGTGCGCTAACACGTTCTTTGCTATAGCGTGAGCTGCCTCTTTCTCTGTTCTTCATCGCGCTTAACTAGTAGTTGCAGGCCAGCCCGACAACGAATCACTGCACAGCGCCCACGCACATCCTGTTCAGTCACAAAGCAAGTGGCTGACATATCAAATGAGAAGTGGTCCTACCAGTTCCACTTTTCGCCCCAAGTCCTTAATTAAGTCACCCCAAGTCCTTAATTAAGTCACCCCAAGTCCTTAATTAAGTCACCCCAAGTCCTTAATTAAGTTCTTAATTAAGTCACCCCAAGTCCTTAATTAAGTTACCCCAAGTCCTTAATTAAGTCACCCCAAGTTCTTAATCAAGTTACCCCAAGTTCTTAATCTAGTTCTTAATCAAGTTACCTTAAGTTTTTAATCAAGTTACCTCAAGTTCTTAACTTAAGTTACTTTAAGTTTTTACTTAAGTCATCCTCTATGTACAACCAAGTTCTTATTCAAGTCAATTTATAATTATTTATTAAGTTCTTGAAATATTATTCCATCTGAAATGGATCAAAATGATCTTTTGTTGTTGGCGGTTCTGGCATGCTTTTTTGTTTGGCTTCTGTATTTAGTGGTTGAGATTTTTTTGACTGCTTTGGTTTTTGCTGGCGTTGTTTATATATTTTATAACCGTAATAACCACCCCCAGCAGCAATGACGCCAAAAATGGCAACTGTTTTAAATTCAATATTCCATGACGACTTTGGTGTTGTAGGTCTTGAATCAACTTGTGTATTTACAGCTGGCATTGAAACAACTGTTGGCGTTGGCGGTGTTATGTTTTCATTATGAGTTATATTCTGTGATTGCAACATTAATTTTTTTTGTTTGTTCCACTCTGCTAATTTTTTTCCTGCTGCAACACGCCCAGGATGAGGAGGCTTTTTACTGGTCACTTTCTCCACCTGATTCAATGTTTTCTGATTCTGCTGATTTTCTGGCTCGGTCATTTTGAAGGGAAACAAAATCTATATGATTAAAAGTAATTAATCCCATGATTAATGGCGATAACAATGTTCCAAATCTGTAATATAGATCACATCCTAGAGACTCTAATGACTTTGTTAAAACGGGATCCTGCGTTAAATCATACATAAAATCTTGTTCAGAATCAATGGGAGCAAATCTACTAACTAGTTTAGTGTACAAACTAAGAACCGTTTGCCCAACACTTTTTACCATTCTTGACCCCAGTTGCGCTTCATACCTGTTGTGATACTTTACAATGTCTTGTTGCGACATTTGTTGAATCTGTTCTATGCTGAATTCATTTCCAAGGTACTGTTTTGTTTTTCCACATGCTGCTAAAGAATACAGCCTTTCCTTTTGGCGCATAATAGCTTGGTCATCAACTTGATCATTTGTAATCATAAGTTCAGGAAGTAGATCATCGCAGTTCATGTTTTATTAATGAATAAATATTATTTTATTTTTTAAAAATGAGCACCGAAAAAACTATTACTAACCTTGTATACCATTCTGCTGTTATTGGAGGCCTAAGTGTAGGATACACAATGCTTGGTAAAAGCTTGTTAAGAATAAAACCAGCAGATCTTGGCAAGCTAGATTTTGAAGACTCAGCAAAGTTGATTGCTGTCATTACAGCTTCGTTTGCTACGAAAGATTTTCTAGTTAAGCAAGGAATAATTCCAGAAAATATAAATATGTAAAAAAAATACATTTATAAAAATGGCTTCACTCGTAATGATGATAGGCGGCGCAGTGGTCAACGCGCTTGCTTTCAGCGGAAGTAATTACGCGTTTAGTAAACTACAAAATAACGATGAGAGAAAAAGACATAACAGAGCTATGGAGCAACTAGCCGCTGCACAAGACACCTATGAAAAGCAAAGAATGGAGCAGTTAGATTTTATTAACGACAGACTTAAACAACAGGGACATGCAGCTTACACATTTAAAGATGTTGACCAGGCAATAAAAGAATATTTTCTAGTAACAGGCAAACAAGTTGAAACATTGCCCCCACCAAAATTTAGCGATTACTATCAACCATCAGAAAAACAAAAGATGCAAGAAATATTGTTTATTGTCTTTGGCATGACCGCTGTGTATTTTGTTGCACAAAGTATTGGCTGAATAAAAATGTACAAAATCTATTATTCTCCAAAAGGATATTGGAAGGGAATAACAGCAATTAAAAAGCTTAGCCAAGCAGCGGGAGTCAGTGAACAAACAGCAAAAGAATGGTTATCTAAACAAGCGATTTGGCAAATTTATTTACCAGCGCCTAAACGAATACAAAGACCACACTTTGTCAACACAATACCGAACGACACCCATCAAATGGATCTTCTATATTTACCCCATGATACGATTAGACGAAAAAGATTTAAGTACGCACTTACAGTCATTGACATAGCTTCAAGATACAAAGATGCTGAACCATTAACACAAAAGAGTGCTTCTGCTGTTGCTGTCGCTATACAACTGATATATCAACGAGGACCCTTAACTTATCCTCGCATGATTCAAGTCGATGATGGAAAAGAATTTAAAGGTCAAGTGAATCAATTATTGTTAAAACATAGAGTTACCATTAAAAGAGGCATTCCGGGTGTTCACAGATCACAGGGTTTGGTTGAAAACTTTAACAAACAGTTATCTGAAAGGCTTTTCTCCTACCAGTACCACAGAGAGCTGATTGACAATTCTCGCAACACAGAATGGGTTAGAAGACTGCCCTCAGTTCTACGTGCAATGAATAATGAAGAATTTAAAGGTCTAAAACCAGTACAAGCAATCAAAAAACAAAAAATAAATGTTGTTGAAGGAGACGCCAGTTCATCAAGCAAACTATTACCATTTGGTTTGAAAGTAAGGTACCTTTATTTACCGGGAGAAGCAGAAGGGGACACTCGCATCAGGGCAACAGATCCAGTTTGGAGTGTTGACTCATATGAAATAAAAAGAATTGTAAAGATGAATCCGCCTGTGTATTATTTACGAGAAACTGACACAACAAAACGACCAGCCCCTCAAAGATCTTTTGTGAAAGAAGAACTGCAAATAATCCCGCCAGACACAGTTCCGCTTAATTAATTTACGTAAATATATTTGAGTTTAAAATGGAAGCTCAAAAAGAAGAAATCTTACATGAAACTAAAATGATGATAAAAAAGAGACCTTAAAATTAATACAAGAATCATATGATACGTGTTCAGCTATTAAGGAAACAATTATGTGGATTTATCGGCACACGGCATCCTGATCGCCTACGATCCCAAATTTTGATTATCAGAATAACGGATAAAGAATATCTTGAAAAAATAAAAAAAATTCGTGCACATCAAGCAAAGATGAGAAAAATTTTGTCTGAATTGGATATTGATATGATTGAGCTTCTAGATAAATTTGAGGAAAAATATAAACCCGCGGAAGGTATGTAATTATGCTGTTTTCCAATGCCCGATTGCATATGAAAACTCTGGATTAACAAACACACGTTTTGTGTTTGTTCTATCTAATGACTTCTTTGTTACAACAGTTGTGTTGATCTCATGTAGATTAGATCGTAGTTTTACGTTGTCATGATGAAAAGTCTTATTGTCAAACAATGCTTTTTTATAGTTGTCATGGGATATGCTTGATTGCACAACACTACGAGATATTCCCTTTGCTTTTTTAACAACTTTTTTTTGGCTTGAAAGACTGTACATTTTTGACCTCAAACCAACAAACTCCTTGATCACACCTCCAGATAATTCATCCTTCATCTTACCTAAAACCTTCTTGTTAACAGTTGAATGCAAAGGCGAATCTTTAGGATAATCAGATGTGTCGTACCATCCCGCATGCCCTTTAGCTACTTCTAATTCCATGTCTTTATAGATATCTTCAGTAGGGATATCTATAACAAAGGAATCTGTATCTGTGTACAGAACTCTGGACTCTGGATACAAGGGCTTAAAGTAGTCATAAAGAAATTCTAACATCAAAAGCTTCGACAGCTCTAAAACAGTAAACCCAATAAAAACGGGCTTATCCAATTTGACTTTCTTTTTTTTCATCATTATGCCAAAAAGCTGATCATGAAATCTTCTGAAGTCCTGATAATTAGGTTTAGAAGTTAGCTTAATTGCATCGTTCTCTCTGGTGACCAATCTAACATCTTTACGCTTGTGCGGATTCTCCATAGTCTTTCCAAAACAGCTGTTGTTCATCAACTTGAAAAAGTCTTTTTCTGAAGCATCTGTGGATTTAGTTCTGAGATCAGTGTTCTTCATTATGTATGGTTTCATGAACTGTTCTTGATCAAAAGCAATTATACGATGAACAGCTGTCAACTTCAAACCATGTCTTAAATAAAATTGTAGAAGCCTGTAATGGCAGACATAATTTTTTTTGCCTCGAAGATTAGGCACAAGTTTAGGTGGTTCTGTTTTTGCCATCTTTAGACTTTCTGCTGCTAATGGATAGTCATTATGCAGGTCATGGAGTTTCTGAGGATATTCTAAGTCAACTTCTAGAATGTATCCACACTGTTGATCTGGCGTCAAACTGCCCAACCACTTTAATGCTTTTTGAATATTATTCGTATCTGTGTACATTTTAAAGTTGCGTAATGGAAGTGATTGCGCCATTGCCCATCCATACAGATTGTTTGCATCTAAATACATGAGATAGTTAGACCTTTTACTTGGATCATAGTCGTCCAAGTATTTGTTGTTTGCTTTACAGTAATGGTGCGACGCCATACTGATTCCCCCACGCAATCCGTTTTCAATCATCTGAAGCATTGGCAGGTCAGACAATAAATCAATTTGTACTCCAGTAAATTTTAAGAAAGCGTCCCAGCTCATCCCAAGCGCAGAAATGTAATGCGCGGGATCCAGGCTGTAATGTTTCATGCAGGTCTTCCTATAATTTTCAAAGACGTCCGCCAACAAACAGGTATCCGCCATTAAATAGGAATCATGATAGTCTCCCATCGTTTTACACTCTAACTTCTGCCACGCATCTTGAGCATGCTGGTAATCAGAATCACTGATGTCCTTTCCTCTGAGACTAGAAAAGAACGCGCCTTTAGGCGGAAGTGTATCTTCGTCAAACCTTTGCCAACTGTTCATGTACTCATAAGGATAAACGCCTTTTCTAACAAGTGTTGGGTCAAAATATTCTTCCGTTATTGGGCAGGACTTTAAGGACATAGCCAGTGACTCTAATGAACCCATCATGTGTTGCATAGAGTCGTAGAAAGATAAATTATTTAAAGTGAAACACATGTACTTTTCTGATGACTGTGCAATGCATGACACCCTGAAGTCGCTGGTTACTGCTTGCATTATAAGGTGAGAGTCGTAACCTCGCAAGTTGTGAAAGAATATAGGCAGCTTCCATGTCTTTGGATCAAACTTTAGTTGAAGATTGCATTTACTGTGTGCTGCTCCTCTGAACTTTCCGCTGATGTGATCATGGTCTCTTACTGTTGGATTCTCTGGGGAGAGGCCTAAACCACAAATCCAACAGTGAGTGGCTGAGTCATACTGTTGTTGGTCTTCAGGCGTCATTATGATTTCAGATAAGTTTAGATTATTAGAACAGGCATTACGCACTTGCTGCATGCGTTTTAAGAAGTATTTTGCAGCATTTGGTCCTCTGTATAATTCTGGCTTTGAATGGGCGCCATCCGACCTAACAATGATGAAGGCAAATGAGCAAATCTGATGATTACTCATTAAGACTGTTTTAGGAAGTTTCTGTGGGGTTGGTCCTTCATAAGGAACAATGAGTGATTCGAAGTCTGCGTAAACAACATATGGACTAGTTTGCAACCGTTTCCAGTTCTTAAAACTAACTTTACTGCCTTCTCCGGGCGTAATTAGTTCTGTATCACAGTCAACTGGGCTGATACAATGTTTTATATGTTCGCTCGCTGCTTTAACAGATGGAATTCTTGTTAAACATTTTCTACAGAATTCTTGTTTGCTATGTTGTTTTGTAGTATGCACCAATAATCTACTCATTGTTCGTATCAATGTGTAATGCGGTAGCCCTGTTGGTGAAAACATCAGTAGTAAGTCAACATGATTTTTGTCTGGTTCGTCAATCGTTGGACTGTTCTTGGACACTTTAATCGGCTGTAGATTTGTTTCCTCATCCCATATGTAGATATTAACAGTTATTGGTTTGTTTTGTTCTTCAAACTGATCAATCTGATTTACACTAACAGGAAAGGATATTCCTCTAAAGTTAAGATCATTGATGTAAGGTTCATAGTTAGACACTCTCTCTGCGTTTTTGCGGAATACATGCAGCCTAGCAAGAACGCACCACATAAAACATTTGTCGTCTGAATTCTTTATGTTCAGAACTGCTCTCTTTGCAACTAATGTTGGAGGCAGTGGAATGTAAGCCTTGCCAACAATCGGCTCATACTTAGCCTGTTTTAATCTGATGTCTAGGACTTCACCCTCTGACCAACCAGAGCCTCTCATTTTGGCTTCTTCAGAGGCTTCATTAAACTGTGTAAGAAGTTGATCTGCCCAACCGGGTGTTAAGTCATTATAAGAAAGAATAGTCTGCTGTTTAGTTGAGACCCAGACTTCTAGATTTTCTTCGTTTATTGTTATATAGTCGATTAAAACAACTAACCTTACTTTAACTGGAGGGTTTATTGTTAGTTTACTTGGAACTTGAGAAATAGCATGTACAACGCTTGCCTGCACGTTTGTTGGATCAATAACTTCTAAAACGACCTCATTTAAAGCTTTTGACAAACGCTCTTCCTCGAGCATTGCTTCAAACAATTCATCTGAACCTTCATATATCTTATCCATGCTGAGTTTCTTTTCTAACTCAAAATATTTATTTAAATTAAAAAAAAATACTTAATCAGAATCAATATCAACGGTCTTTTTGTGCTTGGACTCATAAACTAAAGTATAAACGCCCTTTGGTGTTGTTAATGTGAGCTGTTTAGAACAGAGTTTAATGTTTCGTTTACTTTTTTTAAACATTCCTTTTTTATCTGGTCGGTGTCTGGTTGTTGAGAAAAAGTTGCCCTTGCCTTTCTTTGAAGATCAAACTTTTGTCTTTTGTAGTCCTCAAAATCAGCCTGTAGGCGACTAAATTCTTCATCCGTGATGTTCGAGTCGGCAAGTGCTTTATCAATTATCAGTTTGAAGGAACTAAGTTTAGCTGTTATTAGTTGAACCATAGCTGTGTGCTTTTGGAGTTTAGCTTTTATTTTTTTGCTGACAGCACCTGCAGCCAATGAACACAGGCCAAGAGTTAAAGACACACCACCTAGAGGTATAGCTACCGGTGCACCTACGCCTGTTGCTAAGAGACCTACACTTGTTCCTGCTGTTAAAGCACTAACCGCCGATGCTCCAGTATTAACATATGTAACAGCATTAAAGACAGCAGAATACCTTCGTTTGGTTTTGCTGTATTTTGAAAGGTCCTGCTCTAGTTTTTGTTGCATTTGTGTAATGTTGGTTAATCTGAAAGTTTTTATGTCTACAGCAGCAGAATTGCCTACTATCTCTTCTTTGGGCACTTTTGGATAAGTCGTAACAGACATGCTTTTTTAAAATAAAAATAATTTAGTATTGGATATCTTTTAATCTGTTATCTTGAATATTCAGCTGCGCATCATATATTAAAAACAAATGTACATTAAGTGGTTTATCACTCTCTTTTTCTTTATCAATTTGAATGTTTATTACGTCTTTAACTGTTCTCCCACTCCCATGCAACTGATTATCCTCTGTTGACCTTAGGTCAATCCATAAACCGTATTTTGTTGTTAAATATTCATCAAGTCTAACACTGTGAAGGTGTAGATCTTTAGACACAAGGTCTACTGTTGGACTTCTAGACCTCCCGCCTCCAAACAATTTTCTTATTTCATCAAAATGATGATAAGGTTTAAGCCCGCTACCGTAGACTTGGTTAGGACTACCCTCAATTGAACATTGTACTTTAGTTATTTTAGGATTAATAAACTTTTCACTTTGTCTTTTGAATGGTTCTTCATCTTCACACAGCAATAAAATACCTTTAAGGGATCGTGCTGCGGCGCTAAAACTAAAATTCCATATAGTGTCTGCTCTGCTTTTAGGATATTTTGAATGATGAATCACTCTTTCGTAATATATTGCTAATTTTGACTGATATTGTTGCTCAATCAGCCTTGCTAAGTTAGGGTTGCTAACAATGTCAAACTCTAACGAGATGTCGAAAATGCTGTACTTTGCGTTAGAGTCTGTAGATTTAATGACACGTTTGTATTCATTAAAAGTTAGTTCATATGACAATCTGTCTTTTAATGCTCCTTGAAAGTATGGCGCATGCGCTTTTAACAACTCAAAATCTAAGGGTATAGAAAAGCGATTTCCATACGCATAACTTACAGCTTCATACTTGTTACCGTCTTTAGCATCTTCGGCGTCTATTCTGTGTTTTAGTGCTTCGTTATTTTCGATTCCTTGAAACGCAAGATCGGCCCTTTCATTATCGGTTAGCCATAGATCAGAATAGATTAGAAATATGTCTGCATTGTGTAAAGAAAATATTTCTTGCCCCTCAAGTTTTATAGAAATTTTCTTAACGATTGCCCGTCCCAGATTCTGGACTACTGTCCTGTTTGGGTCTGTTGCTGAATCAAGTTCTATTTTGAAAGTAAGCCGTGCAGATCCCGGCACAATCACTTCATCTGCTCCTAGGTCTGGAAATTTAACAGTAAGAATTTGATCTGAATCAATAGTAGATGGATTATTTGGAACAATAATATTCTGTTTATTTCCCTTCACGCCAAAGGGCTCTTTCAGTCTTCTATGCGGGTCAAGAATCGAACCATATGCTTGTGACATTTTTTTATAAAACAAAATAAAAAGTTAATTATTTAAAAACATGGCAGAAGAAGATTATGATGTTTTTGATCCTGGAGACGACATGAGTGAAATGACTCCTTTAACACATCCATTACAATCATTGCGGCGTGAATTAACAGAAAGTAAGGTCAAATCATTTTATCAAAGTTTAGGCCAAGAACCTCCTGATTTTATAGACCCTAATGATTTTGAAACAAAAGATGGCCATTTGATTTTTAAAAACGAGCAAGGACAACCTGTACAGCTTACATCTAAACCAGACCCATCAAAGTTTTTAGCAAAGACTACAATTAGACAAAGACTCAGTGTGCGCGATCAAAATCGCCTTGGCATTACTAAACCAAAATTAGATAGGGAAGCAGTTGCTAAACTTCAAAACACACTACAAAAACTCCCAACAGAAAACCAAATTCAAAACATACCCCTTAAAGATTTAAGCCCAACAGCAGACAAAATAATAGAAGCAGAAACCAGTTTTTCAGAAGAAACAGTATTAAAAACTATGCAGGATCCGCCGCTACCTATGAGAGAAATAACGGCCCTTGATCATGCTTTGAGAAGCATCAGAGGCGAATTAACAAACAATTTAGCAAAACTGGGTGAACTAGATGAGCATATAAAAAGAGAAAAAGAAAAACTAGTTGAGGCTGATGACCACAACTTAGGACCTGGTGTTAAAGAAAGAATAACACAAAGACTAAAAGATCTTGAACAAGAGAGATCAGCAAGACTAGAAGTGTTGTCTACTAACCGAGAACAATTACGAACTCAAGTGAGCAGAATAAGAGAAACTATCCAAAGAATTTTATATGAAGACACAACGTTAGCAGAACGAATAAAAACACTGTTTAGAGAGCAAGGTGTCACATTAGCAAGTGTTATAACAGCCTTAGGATTTGCAATAAGTACACTGGTGTTGGCTATTACAGGCGGTGGTGGTGGGGGAGCAGTGCCACCAGGCCCGCCAACTCCGTCGTCAGATAAATCATGGGTAAAAAAACAACTTGATCATCTTGCAAGTTTATTAAAAAAATTAGCCAGTAAGGCAATAGATTCTTTGCCTGGTATAATAGGAGGGATCGTTAGCTGGCTTTTGTCTGCCGCAAGTAAAGTAGTTGGCTTTATGGCTGAGCACTTATGGGCATTAGTTGTCTTAATAGTTGGGTTACTCTTTAGTAAGATAAAGACCAAGTAATCCTAGGGCAGTTAATCCAATAACAAGTGCCGTCTTTTCATATTCATGGTCATCACGCGCGTCTTCAATGGTCTTTGGGCTTTGGGCCTTGGGGATTGGATGGGGTTTTGAGGGGACTTCTTTTTTTATTGCTATTGCTGGCTTAGAATTTATGTCGTTTTTTTCCGACCTTCTCTTCATTGCCAGCCACAAGGATTTCATTATTATAGTTTATTATTGTTCCTATCTGAAGTCTGAGGTCAGAAGGCAGCATGTATAAACCAGTGCCGACAGCAAAGTCTACTTTCGATCTTGCGTATTGCAAAACATTTTGGTACCTTTTAATACTTGAAGGCAAATCATATAATTAATAGAATCCTCTAAATTTGCTAAATACTGTTTTTGTGCGTCAAAGCCAGTAGAAGGATCAGTTATGTTAGATCTTGCCTGTGCTTGCGAACCTAGCAAACACCAAACATAAGTACGAATGGAGTCGTTTATTCGTTCTATTCCCGCTCTAGTTAGACCATTAGAAGTATCCAAAATAAATGTTGTCCATGCTGTTTTATGCTCTTGCTCTATGGACCCGAGGTGAACAGTTGTGCCTGAAGAGAAAGATGTGTAAGGAGGATTCCAATCATAGTTATACTTTCTGTGCACGCCCCAAAAATAGAGGGTGCCTAAACCATGATTAAGATCCAACTTTTGTCTAAAGTCTGTCTTTGGGTCAATATCAAATTCGTTACAGATCCTTTCAAAAGCCTTGTAATCTATTCTGTTGCTGAATGGATTAAACGTTTTGTCATTTGGTAATGGCGCTTGCAGTTCAGATAAAATACGTCTGAAGGTGTAATAAAAATGAAATCTATACACTGACCTCACCAAAGGATCAGGATGATTTAAATGATCAGCATACGACACTCCACACCCAGTTGATGCGCAAAACACAGCAAAGTTTAACTGGTTCTGATAAAACTGCATCGGATGACTGAACCACACTTTCGGGATGTAGTCTTTCTTAATAGGGGGGTTAAGATATCTGTTTAATGGAGTACTAACCTTTACTTGAAAGGCGTCAGACTGAGTCACAGAAATGTCAAGGGTGTCAGTTGTTATATTTTTAAGATTGTAGTGCGGCCCGACAGAATATTTTGCATTAGTATATTTGAATGCACTCATTTTTAAATTTGTTTTAAAAATGTTTGTAACAATAACAACTCAAGACAGTCCTTCGTTTTTAGAATATGCTATTGATAATAACTGCGGAACCCAAAGGGTCGCACTCCATGAAATTTTTTACAAAGTCGTATGGTTTAATATAACTGAATCCAAGGAGAATAATAAGATTACAAAATTTGATATTAGAGGAAACTTAGTTAGCCAGTTAACCATACCTGATGGTTATTACGGGTTTTGCTCGCTAAAAGAAGCAATGAGTAACTTCGGCATTACTCTCAAACTTAACAATGCAAATTTGAAAATAATGTTGACATTCGAACCTGAAGAAGAAGAAGTACGTTACTATTTTGATAGAGAGCTAGCTAAAATGTTAGGCTTTGCAACTAGCGATAATGTCATTTATGATTTTATAGTTACATCAGACAAAACTACTTATGAGGGAGAATATCCGCTCGATCTTGCATTACATTCATTACTCTATGTTCATTTGGACGAGCTGAGCACTGATGAAAACTTATATGATGGAAGGCCCTCAACTGTTTTAAGAGCTCTTCCAGCAGGTAAAGCTGCATATTGCGATTATGAAATTATACGATTCCCTAATTTACAGTTTAAAAAATTAGCTTGTGGGAGGGTCAGATCATTTAATATAAAAATCAAAGACCAAACAGGAAAAGTCGTCAAATGTGACAGCCTGCACATTGTTTTGGAAATAAAATAATACGTTGTTTTAAAAAATGTCACGTGGGCCAGACGATTCGGGGGTCACATTAGCGCCTGAGAGGTGTGTAACTTTAGAATTAAAAGACCTTGCAGACGTTGAGGACTTTGAACAAAACGGTGAGATAGGCACTTTGTATGGTTTTGAGTACACTAAAGATGGTTATTATAAGCGCAAAGAGGTTGACGACAACAAAAGGTTTCCTAAACTAGAACAACTACGCAATGTAGAAGCAAATAATGCGGGTCAGTATGAATATAAAATAGTTCGAAAAACTGACAACAAATGGCACTTAGAACCATATTTAGAATGGGACATAAAATTTGAATTCTTAAGCCCATTTACATTTTTTGACCGTCAAAAAAGTTTCAGAAAAGCATTGAACTCTGGCCCTTTACATGTAAGTCTTATGCCAGAGGACAACAGTCGGAAAGAGATCGAAATAAAGCCGTTTGGGGACAAACAGTACATCCTCCACAGAAGAGAATCGGTTTTAAAGAAAGCTTCTACAAAATTACAGTTTATTCCACGCACAAAATTAGGAGACACGTTCACAATGATATTTAAAATTTCTGTCTTAAAAGATGAGGCGAGAAATGGAGCTCTGGGCGTCAGTGACAATCTTATGAAAGGAATTCTTATTAGCTGGCAAAACTTAGACGTTGACAAACTTAAAGTTACTGTCGTTGTTCTTTACAATGGCGAGGATATTAAGGTCATAACAACAAGCAACAAAATTGATATTAGTCTAAATAGAAACGATCTTACAGAACTAAACTGGATTAATCTTACACATTTGGGCCTTATAGGGTTTTATTATACTGAACAAGTTTTGACAGAGAGTATGATAAAAACAATAACTGGATTAGATTAAATTATGTTTTAAAACTATGGAGCAGACAACTTTGGTGTCAATGCCAATGTTAAACTTTATGACAAAAACCCCTCATTGTTCATTGATTTGTGGACAGACTGGTTGTGGAAAAACAATATTTGTCCTCGACCTATTACAAACAGTTTATCGTTATAATTTTGATCATATTGTAATTTTCTGTCCAACACTCAAATGGAACAAAGCATATCACGACAGAAGGTTTATATGGACGGATGATGAAATCTATTTAGTTGATCCTAGCAATAAACTTAGCGAGTGCTTAGAACACTTTTATAAATTGTTTGAGGGAACGCAGACACTATTTATTATTGATGACTGTTCGGCAGAAAGAGACATAGTTAAAAAGAGAAAATCTTTGTCGAAACTGGCTTTCAGTGGAAGACATGCTGGGATAAGTGTGTGGATTTTATGTCAAAAATATAACTCAGTTTTAAAAGACTTTAGAGAACAGTTAAAGACTGTAGTTTTATTCCACATGAAAGATAGAGACGCATTTGATGAATGTATGCGTGAAAATGATGTTATTGAAGACAATCAAGAAAAACGAAGGATTAAGCAAAAACTAAAGTCTCAAAAGTTTTCTAAATTAGTATTAAAAACAGACAATCCTACACATTATGTATGTTTGTAAAGTGTTTACTATTAGAGAACTGTATAATAGGCATTCTGGGTAAGCCGGCGGAGCAACAGCGAAACCGGCTTTAGCCGGTTGGAGCTGGCGGAGGTGGGTGAGCCAGAATGCCTATTATACAGTTCTCTACCTCTCGCTATTTTCGATTGTACTATGCCAGTCTTGTCTATAACCATCGATCATTCTTTGTTTGAGTTCTTTAATAAAAATGTTTTCGTTCACCATTCCATTGCTTATCCAAACATCTGAGAAGCCGTATATGTCTAGACTATGTTTTCCTTTCCTGGCCCAATTTGGCGTTCTTTCATCTTCTGTCAGTTCTTTATTATACGCTTGTTTTGGTATTCTGTCTGGTGTCATTCTTAATAACTTAAACCAATATCTTATAGCCCTTATTGTTGTATCAATAAATAGTGGATACCTACCTAATTCGCCATACAAGGGTGTGTTTGGTGTCTTTTTATATATTCCTAATAATTTTTTGCAAGCAAATGTATGTATGTTCTCTATCACTTCATATCTTGTGAGTCCCCAAATTTCTGCAGCATATAAAAGTAGTGGTTTGATCTGTGAGTCAAATAGCTTAAAATAGACCGTTGTATCCATATATCCTAGACTATACATGGTTTTTCTTAATTCTATTATTTTTCTTTTCGCCCTCCCTGCATACTCCGCCAATGCTATGTCCATGGATAATTTTGTCGTTAGGGTGAAGCCTGAATATTTATAACTGTTTACAGTATCTATTCTTTCCCTTTTGTAATTCCATTTTTCGTTTTTCCCCAAATACCCTCCCTTCCTGAATACCATCACTTTTGTTTTTTGCAGATTTACTGTGAGCCCTAGGTTATCTGATGCTTGTTGTAGATTCGTTATTTGATGTTGTAGGCCAACTGGTGTTGACGATATTAACGCTATATCATCTGCAAATAGGAGCAAAAAAATTTCCTTGCCATCTTGGTATAATTGAACTCCGTGTCTGCCTTTCTGGGTCACTCTCTCTGCTACCTCTGCTATTAACAATGAAAAAATTAGGGGGACAACAGACATCCCTGCTTCACCCCTAGTGGGCAGTTGAAGAATTCCGAGAGACTGGCCCCACTTCTTACGCATGCCTGTACTTGGTTGTATATACCTTTTAACATTTCTAGCATTTTTGTTGAAATACCAATTTTTTGTAGCACTTTCCATAGTTTTTCTCTCTCTTACAGTATCGAAGGCTTTTTGATAATCAATGAAAGCTACATAGAATTTGCTTCTTCTTCTTCTACCATATAGGCATCTGTTTATAATTGACATCAATGTATATATATGGTCGGTAGTTGCATAGCCTCTCCTAAAACCTGCTTGTTCTTCACTTATTTTACCATTTTCTTCGGCCCAATCATATAAGCGTCTGTTTAAAATCGATGTAAATATTTTACTTATAATACATATCAGAGATATACCTCTGTAGTTTCCTGGGTTTTTCCTATTTCCTTTTTTATGTAATGGTATAATTATAGATCTAGACCATTCATTCGGAAATTTTCCACCTTCATATAATTTGTTAAATATCTTTGTTAAGAGGGGAGTAATTTTATCTATGAGTGTTTTAAATATTTCAGCTGGTAGCTCATCTAACCCTGCTGCCTTACCTGATTTCAATTTTCGTATGGCTAGTTTAGTTTCTTCCTCAGTTATTTCGCCATCTAACTCCTCTATGTGCATATTATAACCATTCTCCTGTCTATCCTGTTGTGATTCTTCCTCCGCTTGGTCGTTATCAGTTTGTGGATTTAGAATATTTTAAAAATATTCCTCCCATTGTTGTATAGTAATAGGTGGAAGTGCTTTTCTTCTTTGTCTTAAATTTCGTACTGAATTCCAAAATTTCTGGCTGTCTCTCTGATGTAGTATTAGATTTCCATATATTCTGTCCCTATATTCTTTTTTCTTTTTTCTAATAGTTTCTTGATAATTTGTTCTCTTTTCTTTATACGCCATCCACCTTCTTCCATATTCTTGTGGACTGTTTTTCCTATTTATACTATTGCATCTAGTTAATGCTTGTCTGGCCTCTTTTTTGCAATTCTTGCATTCCTCATCAAACCATTTTTGTGATGTTTTGTTTGGTCCCCCTATGCCTATCATTTTATACATGCAATTTCCTGCTGTAAGTAATAGATTAGACAATTTCTTTATACTTGTATCTATATCTTCCATATTTTCTTCTATCTCTTCTTCTATTTCTTGTAATATATTATTCGCATTCTCTGAATTCATATATTCTACAAATTCCATTTTTTTACTATTGTCCCATTGAAATTTGTTTACATATATTCTTTGCTGTACCTCTTCTTGTTTACTTATTTCTCCGCTTTTGATTACCAAGTTCACTGGCATATGATTGGACTCAATTCTTTCTATTATATCACATGCCTTCACATTTTCGAGTAACTCAGGAGAACATAAGTAAAAGTCTATAGTACTGTTCCCTCTATCCGCATAGAAAGTATAGCCTTTGTCAAAGTCTTTCATACATAGTCCATTTAGAGGCAGTAGATTGATTACTGTGCAAAATTCTATCAGCCTTTTGCCAAAACCATTTACATGTGTATCTAGTGTTTGTCTTTCGTATTCATTATCTACATCTTCTCCGCTACCATCATCATCTTCTACGTTTAAACCCCACTCTCCTATCCTAGCATTCATATCACCTCCTATAATATATAAATAGTCTTGACCTTCATCTGACATTTTTAATATGAATTGTTCTAACATCTCAATAGTATTTGTGTACTCTTTATCTTTATAAAATTTACTGTCTGTTGGGTGATTGTATAACCCGAAAAATAAGACATCATTATCCGTATTCATAGCCTCTTTGGCTATTTTAACACATGTTATATTCTTTATATTTGTTTCTATGCCTTGTGTCCATTGCTTTAATGTTTTCTTTACTAGTGTTATCACTCCCCCCGATGGTCTACCCATTTGTGTTAATTTAGTTGCGGGGCTATGGAAATATACAAAGTCTTTGAAGAAAATATCAAAATCAAAAGAGTTAAGAGTGAAGGTTTCGTTTAAGCAGCATATGTCGAAAGATGTAATATAATCAATGAAATCTGAATCATTAAGTTTATTTACTGGTCCTTCTATGTTCCAGATTAAGAGGGACAATTTGGTTTCTTTTGTCTTTGTTTTTTTCTTTTCCTATATATTTTTTTCTATGTTTTCCTGTTTGTGATTGTTTCTTTTGATTTTTCTGTCTTGTTTCTTCTTGTTTCTCTTTATTATCCTGTTCTGATCTCTTATTATGTAATGGGCTTTGGCCTCTTCCTCATTTTTGCTTTTGTTGTGGTTCTGTTCGTCCACTAGATTGTCTCGTGGTGCGTTTGGCTGGGGGTTTTGCTTTCCTCGGTTGTGGTCTCATACTTAACATCTTTGTCAAAGTTAGTTGCGGGCCCTTAGCAGTTATGCTCGCTCTTTTCTCGGCCTTGTTTTCAGTTACAATGGTTTCTTCGACCTGGCTCTTCTCTGCCTCATTGACTTGCTCTATATCTGATAGCGAATCGCGAGTGTCGATGTAATCTTCGTCGGACATTAATTCTTCGTCTTCTTTATCCGCCGTTGTCATGCTAACCTCTTCTCTCGGTGCGATTTCTACGCTAATTCCGTTTGTTTTGGTTTCTTCCTCTTTGTCTCGGATTATTTCTGAGTTCCCTGTTTTGGGTGTGTCGTGTGTTACGTATAGGCTATCTTGACTGATACTGCTTTTTTCGTGCGCGTTCATTGGCTGTTTTCTACTCGCATCCCCTATGTCGTTACTTAACCTTCGCCTCTGGTCTTCGTGTATGTGCGTGTGCGCGTGTGTGCGCCAATGGTCTGTCTCCTTCTGGGGGTCATGACCTTGTGGTGCTAATGCATTCCCTGCTGTTATGTTTTCCCATTGGTCGGCTCGTGGAGTGTAACCCTCCGGATTATTCATGTTCATTGTTTCCGGGTTCTCCCTCTGCCCGTACGGGCTTTCCCTTATCAGTGTTGTTTGACCTCCCACCCCTTTTTCTGTTCCCTTGGCTTTGGTAGTGTCCTCATTTAAATCTTCTTTCAGTCCTTCGTTTTTCATTTTTTCGTTCATTCCTTCTGTCATTCCTTCACATTTTTTCCCTGTTGATTCATATTTTTGCATCCTGCCACTTTCAACCATCATCGATCCAACCATCATCGAACCATCCACCACACCACTCATTCCATTCATATTCATCTCATTTTCTTTTCCATCATTCCTCAATCTTGCTTCTTCACCTTCACCCTCTTCCTCACTTTCTCCATATCTGTTCTCTTCTCCCTCATTCTCATTCCCTTTCTCACCCCCACTTTCTTCTCCTTCATACACATCACATTCGCTTTCATTAGCTTTCCACTCATAGTCATCATTCCAACTGTTCTCTCCCTCATCCTCTTCATCCATACTTCCTGTCCATACTACTTTTCTGCTTGTCTCTTCCTGATAGCCATCCGTATCATTACATGTAGTCCTTCTTTCATTCACTTCTGTTTCTCCATTCATACTGTCACATGCATTCATTCTTGTTCTTACCTTTCCGTTCTCTCTCCCTTCTCTCTCATCCCTTCTTCCACTCTTTCTGTTCATTCCTTGTCTCTTGAACATGGGAGGGGGGTGATATGGAAATCTATATCTGTCATTCATTTCACCTCTCCTTCCTGCTTTCACTCCTTGTTCTGGGTACTCGTGTTGGGGATCTCTGTCTGTCCCTCTGGCTACTTTCCCCAATATATCTCTTCCATCTACCTCTTTTATTCCCCTCGTTCTGGTCATTTCTCTCAGTCTACCCCTTGTTCTCTCTTCATCCTCACCTGGTATCACCCCTGGCCTGCCACTCGCATTTTCTCCTCTATCACTCGCATTCGCTCCTCTTGCGTTCATTATGCATCCTTCTATACCTCCCGTTCCGTCCCTTTCACTCTCCACTCGTTCTGGCATTTGTTGTCGCCTCCATCTTCCACCGGTGTCCCTTCCTCGTGGGTAGCCGTAGTTGCTGGGGTAGCTAGGGTGCCTGGAGTGTGGGTGGGTATCAGGTTCTCTCACTACCAGTCTTCCTCCCACAAAAAATCCTATCTTCCCTTGCTCTCTAATTCCCCGTAATGCCGCCGTCTGTCTTCTTGTCAGGTCCTGTGCGATTCTTATTCCATCACTACGCATGCTGTCCCTGGCATCCTTGTTCATGATTATCTTTTTTAGATCTGTCTCTCGTTGGAATTTTACTATGACCGGCCTGGGGTATCTCCTTGCTGGGTCTCTGCGACCGATCCTATGGGCCCTTTCTATGGTGTATTCTCCCCATTCCGTGTCAGGTATGTAATGGGTTAGGATCCGGATTATTCTCCCCGCGCAATCCTCTCGTCCTTCCTCCTCCGGCATTTCGTCGAGACCCAGAAATCTCGCGTTGTTGCGTCTGGAAAACATTTCTAGTCGATCAATCTCGGTCTCCAGGTCTTCAACTTTGACTTTGTCTTCAACTTTGAGAGAGTGAGAGAGAGTGAGAGAGAGAGAGAGAGAGAGAGAGAGAGAGAGAGAGAGAGAGAGAGAGAGAAGCGTTGCGGCAAAGAGAGAGAGGGAGAGAGAGAGAGAGAGAGAGAGAAGCGTTGCGGCAAAGGAGAGAGAGAGAGAGAGAGAGAGAGAGAGAGAGAGAGAGAGAGAGAGAGAAGCGTTGCGGCAAAGAGAGAGAGAGAGAGAGAGAGAGAGAGAGAGAGAGAGAGAGAGAAGCGTTGCGGCAAAGATAGATAGATAGAGAGAGAGGGGAGAGAGAGAGAGAGAGAGAGGAGAGGCGTTGCGGAAGAGAGAGAGAGAGAGAGAGAGAGAGAGAGAGAGAGATTGATGAAGAATGAGAGAGAGAGAGAGAGAGAGAGAGAGAGAGAGAGAGAGGAAGCGTGGCGCCAAAGAAGAGACAGAGAGAGAGAGAGAGAGAGAGAGAGAAGCGTGGGCAAGACAGAGACAGAGAGGAGAGAGAGAGAGAAGAGAGAGAGAGAGAGAGAGAGAGAGAGAAGTTGCGCAAATACACCCACGGCACCATGTCTTCAATCAGTAATGCTATGTTATATTTGGCGTAACATAGATCAATAATGCTATGTTATATTCGGCGTGTTCCTTTGCGTTAGTATCTCAGATCAATAATACTATGTGATATTTGGCGTGTTCCTTTGCGTTAGCAATTTCCAACCGACCAACAAACAAACGAGCAAAACAAAAAATGTTGTCTTAAATGGCTAGGGGTTATAACCACGATACTTTCGTAGTGTGTCCCTTTGTTTGTTTCTGTGTGCTCTGTGTTGGCATTATTTTCTACTAGGTGTCGTAAGTTGCTTTCGTTCGGAGCTATGGGTGTTTAATTGTATCATTACGGAAGCAAGAGGTACCTTACTTTTTTTTTTTTCTTTTTTGGTTTACTGCTTGTTGTTTCCGGCCTCATTTAGGGTTTCCTTTCATGAACAGTAATGCCTAAAATGTGGGTCCTTGGATCTGTGCACCATTCATGGTGTCACTGGACGTCATGGTATTAACCAACACAAGTTGTCCTCCACCACTCCCATTCTCCCCTCTCCTCCCCCTATCTCCCTTAAAAAAAGGAAAGACAGAAAGAAAAGAAAGGGGAAAAAAAAACCCAAACAAACAAAATAATCAAATGATCGAAAAGAAAACAAATGGAAAGGAGTAAAAAAAAAAAAAAAGCAAACGAAAACAAACACTTGTATTGTTTTCGTTTGATACACAGGTCATGTTTATCAAACTTATAGCAAATATGATGTAATATACATAATTTGCGATCTTTCGTTTGGCTGCATGGTGTGAACTTTGACAGTTTAT
>CM065726.1:5816918-5859418 GCA_033310375.1 Conus canariensis
TTTTAAACAATTTATTATGAATTTGATTAGACCATTCACTCTGCCACAGTTCACGACAATACAAACTAGATTTATGACGTAGATCTGAGTGAGGAACAAACTGCATAGGCCTCCTGGAAAGACTTGCACCGAGAGCTTGTTTGGCTGCTTTGTCCACCACCGAGTTACCATAGATTCCCATATGGCTGGGGACCCACAAGAAAACTATATGCTTTCCCGAAGAGACAAGCTGAGTATGAAGATCATGAATATCAGCCAAAACTGGATGTGAAACTTCTCTTGTCGATAAAGCCGACAATGCCGACAATGAATCCGATAAAATAAGGAAATCATTCTGATCTGACCTGGACACCGCACTGAGGGCCAGATTTAAAGCCTTCAGTTCAGCAGTATAAACAGACGACCAATCCCGCAATCTTAACAAAGTAGGCTCCTGAAAATTGTTATCACACACAATGGCAGCTGCAGCCCTCTCACCTTTTTTAGAACCATCTGTAAAAATCTTGATAAAATCTTTATAAAGTTCACATTGCCCAAGATAAAGTTGTTTATATGCAGCACTCGAGGTGACCTCCTTTCGAAATTGAGTTAAATATAAATTAATCTCTGGATTAGCGACTTTCCAGGGAGGTACATCAGTCTGTAATGGACCGTCATCAACAGCATCAAGGTCAATACCAGCTGCCCCGAAGTGGGGCAAAATACGAATACCCAGTGGAGGAATCTCATTTGGCTTTAAGTCATATTTGGCTCTAAAAGGCGGGTTCATGACAATATCATAGGCAGGGTTTTCTGGATTAGCCCTCAGTTTCAGATAGTAATTCATAGAAAGACACAATCTCCTTAGCTCCAGAGGGGGTTCACCAGACTCAACATACAAACTCTCTTTTGGAGATGTGCGAAGTGCTCCCAGAGCAATACGCAGTCCTTGATGATGAATTGGATCAAGAGCTTTGAGGTAAGACTTTCGTGCAGAACCATATACCACACACCCATAATCCAGCTTTGGTCTCACCAAAGCCCGATACAATTGCAACAAAGTTCGCTTGTCTGCACCCCAATCAGTGTGACTAATAACCTTCAAAACATTCAAACCTGACTGGCAAGATTGTTTAACGTACTTAATATGAGGCAAAAAAGAAAGCTTATTATCAAAAATAACCCCCCAAAATTTCACTTGTTTGGAAACTTTAATTACCTGACCATTGAGACTGATAGCTGGTTCTAAGACCTGAGATCTTTTCCTATGGAAATGAATACACTCTGTCTTAGTAGCTGAAAACTTAAATCCATTTTCAGTAACCCACTGCTGAACACGATTAACACACAACTGAAGTTGACGCTCAGCTGCAGCCAAAGTTTTCCCCTTGGCAGAGATGGAGAAGTCGTCAACAAACAATGACTTATCAATTCCAGACTTTACTGACTGAACGATGTTATTAATCTTGAGATTGAACAGAAGTGGAGAAAGGATGCTACCCTGAGGGACACCCATCTTCTGCTCAAAAGGATCCGAAAAGGTCGAATGAAGTCTAACACTGAAATGCCTGTTAGACAAAAAATTAGCAATAAACATTGGTAAATTACCTTTGAAATCAAGTGCCTTCAAGTCCTGAAGAATTCCATGCCTCCATGTTGTGTCATAAGCTTTTTCTAAATCAAAAAGAATAGAAACTACATGTTCTCCATTAATCAAAGCATTCCTGATAAAAGACTCATATCGAACCAGGTGATCAGTAGTACTGCGGTTGTTCCGAAATCCACACTGGGAAACATCTAAGGCCCCCTGACATTCTAACTGCCATAACAATCGAGAATATACCATTCTCTCCATAGTTTTACATAAGCAACTAGTAAGAGCTATAGGACGATAGAAAAATAAAGTAAAGTCAACCACCATCAACATCTTCCCTCTACTGCCATTCCCTGTTGAAGTGTCTACGACACGAAACGTGGGCCATCCCCTCTCCAGGTACTCTTTTTGCCACCTTTTCCCTTTATTTACTATAGGACGATAGTTGTTAGGATCCGAATGATCTTTCCCTGGTTTAGGAATAGGGATAACAACCGCCTCTCTCCAAGAAGGTGGAAAATATCCTGAACACCAAACATGATTAAACAGAGACAACAACACCTTTAAACCCTCGCTGGCAAATATTGAATAAATTGATAATGAATGTCATCTGGTCCAGGAGCTGAGTTGTTGGCTTTCAAAATGACGTCCTTTAACTCATCCATGCTGAAAACGCAGTTGTAATCCTCAGAACTATCTGGCACGAAGGAGCAAGATTTTGACTCCGCTGATCTTTTGATACGCTGGAACTCCTTGCAATAATGATCAGCTGACGAATTTTGATGGATAGTAACAGCTAACAAGTTAGCAACCTCCTTTTTATTAGTAATAATCGATCCATTTACTTGCAAACATTTTATAACTGATGTAACCGACTTTCCCTTAATCTTACGAATTAGTTTCCAGACTTTCCTTGAATTGACCTTAAAGGACAGATTTGAACAAAATTTTTTCCAAGATTCTTTCTTCTTAGTTTTAAAAGTATACCGACACTTAGCCCTACACGCCCGATGTTTAACTTTGTTCCCCACCATAGGAAACCTAGCAAAAAGTCTTTGAGCACCCTTTCTCTTACCCGTCAAAGTTTTGCACTCTTTCTCATACCAAGGGGTCTTAACATCATTTGGTTTATCACGGGACTTGGGAATAGCTTCCTTAGCACTCTCTACAATCACTTTAGTGAACTGCAAAACAGGATCATCATAACTCTGCAACAGATTCATAGGCAGTCTACTTAAAATCTGTTGCTGATAAAGACTCCAATCTGCAGAGCGAAACTTCCATGTTTCCCGAGGGGACTCCTGCAATTGCTTCGTAAAATAAATAAAAATCGGGAAGTGATCACTCCCGCTTAGGTCCGAATGAACCTGCCATCTAAGGCCAAAAATAAAGAAGGGTCGCAAATGGACAAATCCAAGTGAGTCAAAGAACCAGAAGGAGAACAAAAGGTCGGTGAGCCTGAATTCAGAAGACAGAGATCATGATCCGATATAAAATCTTCAAGAACTTTCCCTTGGGAATTGGTGCAGTTACTTCCCCATTGTGGAGAATGGCCATTCAAGTCACCCAATAAAAGAAATGGGCGAGGGAGCTGAGAAATTAAACCATCCAACTGACTCTTCGAAATCACAAAAGATGGAGACAGATACAAACAGCATATCGTAACGGCCTTGTTTAACGAGATACGAGCTGCCACTGCCTCCAGATCCGTCTGAAGTGGAATTTCTGTATGTAGTACTGAATTATGAATATAAAGAGAAACGCCTCTCCTTGAAAAGTCTGCAGAAGCTGGCTTGAGTAAGCAGGAGAAACCACGAATCTCATGCTTCTTACTTGCAGTTAAAAGGGTTTCCTGAAGAGCAATTACCGAAGATCTATACTCTGTCAATAATAGCTCAAGGTCCCGAAAATTTGCTTTAACTCCCCTTATGTTCCACTGGAGTATGTCCATGTTAGGTAGTTAAAAGAAAATCTATCAGCCCTCTTCTCCAGAAACTTCACTGTCCACCAAAGAACTAAAACGGTTCTTCAAGACAAGATCAGAAGCCGATGCTCCTGATAAATTTCTAAGTTGTTTGTTGCAATGCTTGGAATTTGCTCTTACTGGACTGAAACCTGCTGCACCAAATACCTGACTTCGAGATTTTCCCCTAGGAGGGTCTGGAGTCCGAAAAGGACGCTCCTCACTCCGTGCCTGTCTCGTACTGCTGTTATTGGCCTGTGAGCGAGGGGGCGTCTCTTTCCTCCGATCCTTCACCCCTGACCTCTGATCCACAGCACTCTGTACGACTGAAACACCTCTTCCCTCACCAGCAGGGACTGAAGCCTGTTGTACACTGCAGGTCGGAACACTATTGCATTTCTGAGACAAAACCTCAACTGATTGTTCAAGAGTAGTAAGCCGATCCAAAACCGATGACAACAATTCTGTCAATTTCTTCTCCAGAGCAGTGAATGGAGCTGCTCCCATATCATCACCCGATGACCAGTTCGCAGAATCGTTGACCACCTTCTGTGCATAAGTAGCAGCCGAAGGAGTCCTGGCCTCCACTAACCTTCTAGCCTCAAGAAAGGAACATTTCCTCTCAATCTTTACTTTTTGAATCTCGCATTCCTTTTTCCACACTGGACAACTTTTTGAATTTGCTGGATGATCACCCTTACAATTGACACAATATACAGCACTTATACAAGATTCATCATGCTTCTTCTGTCCACAGTCACGACAAATCTCCTGACCCCGACAAGCTCGGCTGGAATGCCCAAAGCGTTGGCACTTGAAACACCGCAAAGGAGATGGTACAAAAGGCGTAACTTTCACTCGGACATAACCCACTTTGACAAACTGTGGGGGAGATGGCATAGCAAAAGTCAAGAATAGCGTGTTGGTTTCGATTAAGTCACTTTAGAGATTCTAACTCTATGGACCTGCAGAACACCCTGACTTTCCATCTCAGTCCGAATTTCAGATTCAGCAACTCCAGCCAAGTCAACACATCTGATTACCCCTTTCGAGTAGTTGAGAAAGGGGTGAATGGAAACCTTAACTGTGATGTGCATGAGCTGAGAACCATCCCTTTTCAGTAGCGACCGAGACGCCGCTTCTGTAGCACAGTTAACAAGGTAACTACCAGATCGGAGTCTTTTAATCATTTTAAATCCTGTGGACGAAACTCCCTCGTACCACTTGCAAACAGCGAACGGAGAAATCCGAGCAATGGATTCTTTCGGATCTTTTGCTTCCACTAAAAGGAAGCTTGGCCATGTGTTTTGGATACCCTTTCTCTTTGCCACTTCTCTTATCTCGTTATCTGAATCAGAATCTCTACTCATAGTCTCGTCCATAAGCGTGCCATGTCCATCATCGTTTCTTCTCTTATTGTTAGGGGGTAGTTGATTAGTTGTCATAATGAAAGGAAAAAAAACTTCACCTCCCCTACTCCCCACCCGCCATCGAGTGCCCACATGGACGATGCCCCTAAGCGGTCCTCCAGCAAAGGGAAACACCAGGGTTATAGTGCAGGTATACACCGCGTGGCACGCACTCCACCCCATCCACCAGGCTCATGACTAACTGCCGAGGACAGACAGGAGGCCACTCACCTGGCTTCCAGGGCAAGCAACGTGGCACACGGTTTGACCCATGCCATGCCCACACTGTGGAGGCGACCGGTTGACAGCATTGGGCCCCATGCTGCCCCCCGTCTAGGGGAAGTCCGGGCCAAAGTGGCGTGTTGAGGGGCGCGGATCCTACTCCGGGTCCCTCTCAACCACCAGGACACCATTCTCCCCCGACACAGGTCGCACCGCACGGTCAACACGGTGGACCAAGAGGCCACAGAAAAAACAGAGAAAGTGCTACAGAAGACTTGTGAAAAAAAGGAAAAGAATAGGATAAAGATCCGTAAAGGCAGAAGACAGACAAAACAGAAAACTGCAGATTTATAAGGAGAATGTTGAAAGAGAAATGCAGGTGAAAGAACCATGGGTAGGCAGAAAAAAACACAAAAACCGGGAAAAAGAAAGCCCACTTAAAACAAAGTCCCACCCTCAAGGGCCACAAGAGGGTGACCCTGAGAACTAAAAATAAGACACCCCACCCAGGTCCCCCAGGGCAGACCCCGGTGGGGGCCACCAACACGTGTGTAGTTTTCATAACAGTGACTCGACTTATCCACAGGTGGGACAAATCTGGCTGCGACACCATGCAAAGTGGCAGATAACATGTTTACCACCACCTGAGCGACGTGGCTTCAGAACATCATGTGTCAATCATGGTCAGGGAAGTTAGTGTCGTGATCGATGAAAAGCCCCTCTCTCTCTCTCTCTCTCTCTCTCTCTCTCCGAACATCTTCGCTTTAACAAAGGTATACTGATGTACAGGGTTTTGAACCAGAAACACCCATCATATCCGTCTAAACTGTTCACAAAATCAGTCGTGAAGATTTCTTGGTCGAACTAGAGGTTATAGTTACCAATACCTAGAACTGATATCTTTAGAACAAGTTTTTCATTCTCAGGAGCATATCTGTGAAATCCACTCCCTATGACTGTGTAACAAAGGGCACGCTCTCCTCTTTCAAAGATAATCTTTTCAGACATTCGGTGTTATCAACTTCTGTAACCTGAACTCGAACAGCATAATATCTGGTTTTATCCTGCATGCATTCCTACCATTGTCCACGCGCGCGCGCGCGCGCGCACGTGTGCATGTATGTGAGTGTGCGTGCGTGTCTGTTATGTGGGTATGTATTTATGTATGTATGTATGTATGTACCTAGGTACGTATGTATGCATGTATGTATGTGTATGAATGCGAGACAGAGAGAGACCTTTCCATGTGTCTCTTCATATACTTTGTCTTTTTTTTTTTTCTTTTTTCTGTCTGTTTTTTTTCCCCTTTTTCTTGTATGTCTCATTGAGACATTCTAAGATATTTCATGCTATTTTGTTGTTGATTGTTTTTGTTTTTGTTGTTGTTCTTTGATTTGTCTTGTTTTCATTTGCTTTAATTGTTTTTGTCGTTGAACTTTCAATTGCTGTTTCAGTTGCTTCTTTCACTGATGATGTCGACACTCGCTTCTTGGTGGTGGTTTTGTTGTTTTGTTTGGCTTGATTCTTTGTTTGCTCGGCTTGGTGTTGTTTGTTTGTATAATTATGTTTTGATATATAATAGTTAACGGCAAGTATGAAAAATGGCTAAGCCAGTACATTTACCGTTATAAAATAATCACTGTCATTATTCTCTCTCTCTCTCTCTCTCTCTCTCTCTCTCTCTCTCGGGCTGGGTGGTAAAAATACATTCATATGCACGTATCTCATTATCCTGCTAAAATAATATTTCATTTCGTTTCGTTTTGTCCTCTCTCTCTCTCTCTCTCTCTCTCTCTCTCTCTCTCTCTCTCTCTCTCTCTGTGATAAAGCCGGGATTTCCTGAAACGTTCATCCAAATTTGACTCCGTGACTTATTAGCAAACTGCGTACATAAAAAATGAATCACGTCTGTTCTAGACAGTCGAGTCGCATACGTGGCATATTTAATGCGACAATAATTATGGCGAAGCTAAGACATGTCAGATTCGAAGTGGATCAAAGGCAAAGGTGAAAATAGCTAGTGTTTTGCTCTTGGTACACATTTGTTTCATCATTTTGTGTGCGTGTTTCCTCAGTTAGTTTCTCTATGTGCACGCAACAACGTTTTTAGGTGAAATACCTGTCCCAGTAAAGCCCTCAGGATCTAGAGCAATGATCATTTCGGAGCTGTTCCACATAGGGCAGGTCACATGGTAAAAGAGGTGTAGCGGAAAGTCACATTCCAGCAGTCACACTGCAAAGCCGACTGCCTGACTCGTGTACAACATTAACATTCAATGAGATCCGCCTGCTTAATCTTTTCATCTTTTAGCTTGTTTCTTTCAGTCTTGAGTACTTCGCGCCATACTGTAGCGCCAATGGAATAAGCTGAATGGAAACAGTTTACACCATGTTGATATTTTGAAGCTGGCCTGCACGGTTTTCATGGCTGCAATCATAAATGTATAGATGAATTCATTATGTAACCAGCTTTGGTTATAGATGAAAAAGATGGATTGCTATGTACTTTGCAGTTCAGCGTGATGGTCCTTTAACATGCAAAATGGTCTTAGACGAGTATACTGTAAACGCTGGAATTCCTCAAGGATTCACAATGTCACGGTCGATAAGCCGGACGGCCCTACCACCCCTGCCCACGCCTATCATACACTAGGTCAGACAACACAGCACACTAACACAGCTTTACAATCATGCACACTTCTTTATTTCACACACACACACTATGGCACCACCACTCACGTCCATCCACAACCGCACACCGGTATCCCACTTCCCCGCTGACCCACCCTACCCTGCTACGACCTGGGGAACCCTAATCTATCCTAGACACCAGTTGCAGTATATCACTGAGACCTGGGGACGCAGCGATAGCCCGCACACGTGGTGGCTAAGTACTAGGGACAAGGACTAACCCAAGGGACTCTAATCTCTAAACTAATACCACCCACCCCTATCTGCGGGACCCACCCTTCTTTTTTGACCCGGGACCACTACCACACCGGTCGCTGCGTCCCTAAGGGAGGCAACGACAGGTACCCTATCCCGTGCTGGCCACTACGTCCCTAAAGGAGGCAGCAGCTAACATCGCTAACCCTACTGCCTAATTGCTACAACCCCTTCCTACCACAAAAACTTGGACACCCTTCCTCCCCGGAAAACACTGCTCTTCGGCGCTGTCCGTGGCCTCACGAAGACGACTCCTTCCCGCGGAACACAACACTCACACACACACCTGGCCCCCCTCTCAACGGAGCCGACTCGTGAAGGAACCCCTCCTCCACTCAAGGCTCCGCCGGAACTGAGGGCAAGGGAAGGCCTGGCGCAGCACCCCCTCACAAGGCGCCTGAACAGGGCGGTCCTTCCCTCCTGGGAAAGAGAAACAGGTGGCTGGAGAACTGCCTCACAGACGGCAGACGGCTTGGGTGGACTCCCCCTCCGGAAGAGCACAGGTAGCAGGAGGAGAACTGCCTCACAGGCGGCAGACGGCTTGGGTGGACTCCCCCTCCCGGAAGAGCACAGGTAGCAGGAGGAGAACTGCCTCACAGACGGCAGACGGCTTGGGTGGACTCCCCCTCCGGAAGAGCACAGGTAGCAGGAGGAGAACTGCCTCACAGACGGCAGACGGCTTGGGTGGACTCCCCCTCTCGGAAGAGCAGTAGGTACCAGGACGCCACCGCTCACCTGCCAGCACGTGGCAGCAGGCTGCGATGATCCGGCCCCAGCCTCGGCACTGAAGCAGGATACCTGCTGAAACAACTGTGGACCACTACTGTAGTGTTGCTACTACCTGAGTCATCAAGGCACATAGCCTACTTGGAAAGGCTTTAACTCTCCATCTCCCGAACTTACTTCCCACTTGAGCGACTTATATTTCGAATACTAGACCCATTACCGGACAACCCTTACCACAGCAGTAAAGCAATATTCTTCCTGAGCCTATCTATGTTATTACACATGGAATTAGGTATCACACCCAAATATCGGGAAAGAAAATAAAACCCAAACGACTCCAACGCGGACTCCATGGGCCCCCCTAGAAAATGCTAAATAGTGTAGGAAGTGGGTTATTTCACAAGGAGATGTCTTAACATAATAACCAGTAGTAATGAACATCTCTACCAAAACATATCGATTCCCAGCTGGATCAATATTCTTGTGAGGGAATGGTCTCCCGGCCACAATCCCTCACATTCTTACCCCTCCTTGCACTGTCAAGTATAATCATACGCCAGAAAACAACATGATTTGCTCGCCAAAATTTCCATCTGTCACCCCCCTCTCATGTCATCTTGTCAGTTAACCCAGTTCTTAATCCTTATTATGCCAAAATAACCACTCTTCGTACAATATTACATGCTGCACACCATCCATTCTTATCCTACTGGCTGCTAAGCCACTCGCCTTAAACTTTACCTCTCCCTTCTTCCTGACAACTAAAATTCATGATGGGGCTGCCTCCCCACAACCTAAGGTATCGTTCTCCAACCCTGTTTTGTCACAATTTTATATATCCCCGTACGTGTGATGACTGTCACTTGCTGTACAGAAAACCGGGTGCGCTTGTTCACACACACGCACGTCAAAGATACAGTCTGCACGCGTACGACACCCGCGTCGAGAACCATGACTCTTGACGAAACATAACTTGAATGGTCACGACCTTACCCCGGTATAAACCACTCACCCACAAATCGGCCTTGGCCTTACTGCACAGTTAACCGATTCCAATGCTGTGCAGGGCAACTCCGAAATCGTTACTCAACTTCAACGCACTACTACTATTTACAACTGAAAATTGAGCACAATCATCACACCCCTTTATGATTCACGCTGACACATCTGCACCTGACTCGCATTATGATCCTCAACAGAATGCAACCTCATATTTCCCTCTTAATGAACCGACTAAAATTAACATGAGCTAGCCACAATCAATATCTGCCTCACCATCCATCAACGGTTATTACATCGAACCCAAATTGTCTAGCCAAACTGTCCCATGACAACCGAACTCCGGAACCACAATGTACACTACTTACAAGATAGACAGAAAAGAGGTGACAACACAAACTGGCTGACAACAAATTTCAACCACGAAACCAAGACGACATCATACCAGACAATCAGTATACGCAACGAACACAATATGAGACAACTACAGTACAACTCGACCATAATACAAGACAACACGACGAACCACAACACCACGAGCATAACAGATCACCAACCTGGACTGACAGACAATCAACCACACCAGTTCTGCAACTGGCTGAAAGTGGCTGCCAACGAAGACGACACAGACTCGGCACAGGCCAAGGGCACACCAACCCGACGAGGACCTGGCCCTAACTATGACTCGAAGTCACTCACTCAGCAGAACTAACGGCCTCCCGCCGCAACTACAAGGAGCACGTCCACTCCGACGAACACCAGGGACCGAAGTGAAGCTACCCCAACGCATTCCGCCCTGGTCGGAATCAAGCGAGCTCCACTCACAACACAACGCAACCATTGGTCAGAACAGTGTATCCCTCCGCAGAGCTCACACACCTGACCAACGGACTAGTTGTTGCTCGTGCAACAACACGACAATTTACAACAACAACTCACTGACTTGACAACACAACAATAGCCGATATCCTGCCCCAGCCTCTCTCATATGGAACCCAAGCAACAAAGGGTAACAGTCGGAAACGAAACCAGCTTCCTCCTACCACTCCCTCAATAGATGAAGACTGCAAGGCAAAAATACTATATGTCCTGCTTCCCTACCCCCCTACCTAGCCTAACCTTCCTACCTAACCCCAAGGACCTTGTCCTAACCCCCACATAACTAAAACCCAACCTTACGCACGCGCGCGCGCGCACACACACACACACATACACACACACACATGCACACTCACACACGCGCGCTCGCACGCATACGCGCGCACGCTCTCTATTCTGAGCCACCACTCTGAACACGTGGATGTGCTGGTTTAGTACCGCCGATCGGTGACACGCAACCTCCCAGCACTTTTGTCACTACGTTATGTATTCAGATTCTGTCCCCAGTTTGATAAAACCATGCTCATGCTGCAACTGTAGAGATTCATCTGAAAGGTAACTGTGTTTGAAAGAATATAAATTCATCATCTTTTTAGAAGAAAAATTATTTCAGGCATTGAATATATGTAGAATGATGAAATTTAGGTACTGTCATTGAACTATACCCCCCTCCCCCCGTTAAAAAAGTACCACACAATAACATCAACAAAAATAACAACGAAAATTTAGAAGGATTAGTTCAGGGAAAAAAAACTTTCTTCTAAATATGATATGCCATCTTATTTATGTTTTAATATGTAAAGGAACTGATGTCACCTTCTGTTGGATTCCATCGCATTGTGGTATTTGGGGTAACGAGCTAGCTGATATATGTGCAAAGAGAGGAGCCAGAAATGAAAAGTGCGCCACGGTATTGAATATATCCTTTTCTTTACCTGAGGTCAATCAATTATTAAAGCAAACCGTCTGGTGCCGATTCAGAAAACACTACAAAAATGCGTTGCTTGGTGTGGCTGATAAGGATGTGATACGTGGCGCTTCACGAGGGGCAGCCGCTGTGGTCAACGCTCTGTGATTTCCTGTGACGTTTTCATGCCTACAGTTTTCAGTGCATAATGAGAGTTTTTGTCAGTGGTCAGTGAAGAACTGATGTTCGCAAAGATGGATTTACTGGAATGTTTGGTGCTTGTGACTGTAATAGTTTGTGTGTGCAATATTGGCGTGATGTGCAATCTTTTCAGCAATGGCGGTGAGCAAGGTACAGGTACCAGAAATCTGAAATATTCAAGAGACTGTTTAATATTTTTAAGCCCCCCCCCCCCCCCCCCACTGACATTTTACCTCGCAGTTTCAATGATTTTCCAGTTGAGATCAAGAAGATAGAAGAGGACACTGACCACAACACTGACAAACAGCACAGACGAAGAAGAGAGGATGTGGAGGAGGAGTGAGAAGAAGACTGAGACGAAACAAGAACAGACCACCCCTTCCCTCCATGATTCTATCCAATGTGCGATCACTAAGACCTAACGGAAGACATGTCAACTTTGATGAACTTTTAGCGTGTACACGTTTTATGAGAGATTTTAGAGACACTTGTTTAATGGCCTTTACAGAAACCTGGTTTTGTGACAATATCACCGACGACAGCATTAGAATTGATGGTTTTGGTGTGCTCTACAGGACAGACAGAGATAAAACAATAACAGATAAAAAGTGGCGGCGGCGTGTGCCTGTACATAAACGAGAAGTGGTGCGACAGGTGTCAGGTTACACTGCGAAAGCAGCCTTGCACGCCGGATTTTGAACTGCTATCTGTGACACTTCGACCTCGATACTTGCCGCGTGAGTTCGGCCAGCTGTTCGTGACAGTGTGTTATGCCCACCCCTCCGCCTGTGCTGCACGTGCTGCCGCTGACATCGCTGACGGTGTCCGTTCTTTGCAGTTGATCAATCCTGATGCACCGAATCTTGTGTTGGGTGGTTTTAATCACTGTGACTTGTGTACCTCTCTTCCTGCCCTATATCAATATGTTATATGTGCCACCCCTCAAAACAAAACTATTGATCTGTGTTATAGCAACATACCTCACGCCTACAAATCCATAGCTCATCCTCCCACTGGAAATTCAGACCATGATACTATTTTCCTTTTGCCTCAGTATAGACCCAAAATACAGACTGACCCTATCATTACTAAATGTGTGAAAGTGTGGACGTCTGAAAGTGTAGAATTGAGAGGATGCTTTGAATGTACTGAATGGCAAGTTTTGATAAATTCATGTGACACAGTTAGTGAAGCTACCGATGTTGTGTCGAGTTCCATATCTTTTTGTGAAGATCTGATCATCCCCCAAAAGACAGTTGAAATATTTCCTAACAATAAACCTTGGATAACAAAATCCCTTTAAGTGATTCTCAATAAAAAGAAAACTGCTTTTCAGACTGGTAGTAAACCAGACAGAAAATCGGTTAAAAAAATACTTGCTAAAGAAGTTGAAGAAGAGCGGAATGTTTATAAAGAGAAAGTAGAATCTCAATTTCAACAAGGAAACATGGCTGATGCATGGAAAGGGTTAAAAACTCTCACAGGTCAAACAAAAATAAACAATCCCGCATCAGACATGGCTTTAGAAGAACAGAAAGAGTTTTCGGAAAAGCTAAACAAATTTTATTGCCGCTTTGAACGTGACGATTTGAAAGATAGACTACAGAAAGTAACAGAAAACTTGTACGAGCAGTTACATAATGATTCTAGTAGTGTTTCTAGAGAAACTGATAATGAAAGTGTAAAGATTGAGGCAAAAGAAGTAGAGACTCTGTTTCTTAAGCTAAAAACAAAGAAAGCTGTAGGTCCTGATAATATTGGTAGATGGCTTTTAAAATCCTGTGCGTCACAGTTGTGCGATGTTTTTAGTGTATTGTTTTCATGGTCTGTAAAAGATTGTTGTGTGCCTGACTTGTGGAAAAAAATCGTTTAGTTGTCCAGTGCCTAAGAAAACCAAATCCTGTCTCTCTCAATAATTACCGCCCTGTTGCTCTCACTTCTATTGTTATGAAATGTTTTGAAAGACTCATTCTAAAACAAATTATTCTAGAAACTGCTCCGTATCAAGATCCAAATCAATTCGCATACAAGCCAAATCGAAGTACTGACGATGCCACTCTCACCCTCCTTCACAATGCTTACTCTCGTTTAGAAAAGCCTGGTTCATTTGTTGGCATATTGTTAATTGATTTCTCTTCTGCCTTCAATACTATCCACCCTCACTTAATGGCCCTAAAACTGTTGTCTTATGATGTTAATCCTCATCTTGTTCTGTGGATAATTAATTTCCTTGTCAATAGTCACAGTCTGTTCGATTTCAGCAAGCTATTTCATCTATTTGTAACACATCTACTGGCTCTCTTCAAGGTACTGTTCTTTCACCTGTGTTGTTTACTCTGTACACAAATGATTGTACTGGCAATGATACTACTCCTCTTGTGAAATATTCTGATGACTCTGCTCTCCAAAATCTGTCAAACTGTCATTCTGTGTACTGTGATCGTGTGAATATGTTTGCTGCTTGGTGTGAAGACAATTATCTCAACCTAAATGTTCAAAAGACAAAAGAATTGCTGATCGATTTTAGGAAAAATCCCCCAGATGTTCCGGACCTTTATATCAGCGGTGAGAAAGTTGAACCTGCGAGTGTGTATACATATCTAGGTACAATAATTGATGACAAATTAAATTTTATAGCAAATACTAATTTTATCCACAAGAAATGTCAATCAAGGATCTTTTGCCTTCAGAAGCTCAGAAGCGTCAATGTAAATAGAAAAGTGCTGCAAGGATTTTACAGATGTTTTATTGAGTCCATCTTAACTTTCTCTTTTATCTGTTGGTATGGAAGTCTAACTATGAAGAGCAAGAATGTGTTGAATAAGGTGGTGAAAGTCTGTAGCAAGATTGTGGGCGAGAGACAGAGTAGTTTGAATGTGTTGTTTGAACAAAGAGCAGTTCGAAAGGCGCATATGATGTGAGCGACAGCAGCCATAATCTTAGTCGGTACTAAGAACTTTTGCCATCAGGAAGACGTTATAGGACCCCCAAATTTAGACTGTGTAGAACAAAAAAGAGTTTGATCCCCATGTCCATCCAACTTTTAAACAAATGATTCTTTTTACATGTGACGAATGAAAACATTGAGAACTTGAACTGACACGTGCGCGCGCGCGCGCGCATGTGTGTGTGTGTGTGTGTGTGTGTGTGTGTGTGTGTGTGTGTGTGTGTGTGTGTGTGTGTGTTTTGATGCATAGTGTTGTGTTGAAGGGCATAACATAAAATTACATAAATAGAATGCTGTTTTATTGGATATGTAATCTTTTTTTTTCTTTTCTTTTTTATTGTGTTATGTTTTAAAAATCAAAAGACGTTGCCACATTGAATTTCACGTTTTGTGATAATAAAGTCGTTTGAATTTGAATTTGAATTTGAATATTCATTTAATTAATTATGAACATGTAAGCAGCATTCCTCATTTACAAGTGACAAATATGTACCAATACAGAAATTTCATTTCAATATTTTATAAACTAAAACTTGATGCCTTAAAAACTAAATATACTAACGAAGCAAAATGTGTTTGTGGAGAACGAAGAATAACCAGCAAGCATCTGCTTTTGACTGTTTACCTCTTCAAGCTCAATTAGCACCATTATCAGGCATGTCTTTGTGTGATGTCTTTTCAGATTCAAAGTTTGCATTCAGTGTTGTTTTTTTCTTTTATTTGTAGTCCAGTTAAGCATTTACTTTAAGATTATTTGCAGGTATGTTGTAGGGATATTTAGAGGGACATTTATATGCACTTAGATAACCACATTATGCATACACTTACGGTCACAGACATTTATGCATCTCTCTCTCTCTCTCTCTCTCTCTCTCTCTCTCTCTCTCTCTCTTCGTCTAATATCACAGATGTGAGCAGACGTTAAACTGAAGTACTACTTCTACTTCACACAAACACACCTCCTTCCACCGTGTTTTTGTTTGTTTGTTTGTTTTTGCAACCACCACCACCACCACCACCACCAAGTCGTTTCTAGTTCATCCTCACCTCCATCCTCCCCGTAAAAAAAAGAAAAAAGGAAAAAGCGGAGAAGCAAAAACTGACTCTCTCTCTCTCTCTCTCTCACACACACACCACACACACACACACACACACACACACACACACACACTTGGTACATCGATTGAATCGAACATCTGTGCACATCTGCTGTAGATTATCGGAAGTTCACAACTAGAAGGCAACTCAGGAGAACGCAGTTTTCTGTCACGCTCCAACGGATCTTGGATTCATTATTTTTCATCCCCGAGATACACATCCACATCCAACAGATTCCTTGTTGAGCCGCATTTCATCTTTCAACCCAGTTTTGTTCAAATCGGTGGCGTTTTCTCTGCGTCACCTCGCTGACGGTGAAAACGTAACTCCTCGGCGGCGTGTGGGGGTGCCGGGGAGGTAGGGGGTGGGGGAGGGGGATTGGTGTGTTGGAGAAGTGTGTGTGTGTGTGTGTGTGTGTGGGGGGGGGGGGGTGGTGGTGGTGGTAGTGAGTGTAAGGAACCACTGTCAACAAACGAAAGTACCGTAAAAATTCATCAATTCAAAAACAAACAAACAAGCAAAAAATCCTTCTCTGTCTATGTGTCTGTCTGTCTTTGTCTCTCTCGTCTAAATGGGATCAAGGATTTTGACGCAGCTGCCTCTACACTCCCTTTTCTACATCCTCTATCCCAACCCCATCTCTTCTTCCTCTCTGACAGCCAAAAAAAAAACAACCAAAAACAAAAACAAAACAAAGCAAAACAAAAAAGACGAAAAATGCAGTCATAGCTCCCTCTTGAAATAACGCACAGATTCAGTCAATAGCCAAAAAGGGTTTGGGGATGAGAGCAGACGATCTGGGAAAAAAATAACAGCCTTGGAAGGTGTCAGAACCATTTTTGGGGAAGACATAGAGCTGTAATTGGAGACCATCTTAACAAGAGGTGACATCGATTATAGAGTAGACACGGACTTCCGAATCAGTGGTACTCACTATGGCGACGAATCAATGGTACTCACTAGGACGACGAATCAGTGGTACTCACTATGACGATGCTGCAGAACGATGACCCCGCCAGTGGAATGCCTCTCGTATGAATTTTTCCAGCAGTCTTGGGACGCCGCTATGACATTTCTGGCGATTTTTGTTTCATTAAGAAATTACAACAAAAAAACAACCCAACAACCTGGAATCCGCATTTTGATCCATATCCACTCCAAAATTTATTAAACGATGTTCGGAAAATTCCAAGGGGGGGGGGGGGGGGGGGGGGGGGGGGTCCGTGTGTTAGAGCTCGTGTTCAGCGAGAGTGACCCTGCCGTTTTTCATGGTATGGGTGCCGCTGGTGGGCACGTCCAAAGGAACTTTACACCATCAGCCAGATTAACAGTTCAGAGAGAGAGAGAGAGAGAGAGAGAGAGAGAGAGACAGAGAGACAGAGAGAAGGGGAGGAAGGGGGGAGGGGCAAAACATGGGTTCGAAACCTATGGTCTCCATCGAGGTGCCCGTTGTATCCCCTTTCATTCCTGGGGCAGCCAGTTCACCGGGATCCGCCATCTAACGTGGACTCCAGTTCACCGGGATCCGCCATCTAACGTGGACTCCAGTTCACCGGGATCCGCCATCTAACGTGGACTCCAGTTCACCGGGATCCGCCATCTAACGTGGACTCTCCATGTGGCCTTCCAACCCTGTCCCCGCCCCATTCTGGTACCCTTGACCCTATCAACGTTTACCCTTGTCCTCAACCCCTCCCAGACCTAGTGTTCAATCGACCCGTTAATCCCCTTTTGTCCCTGTCCTTCGCCCTACATCACCGCAGCTTGGGCGTGAGGAGGGAGCGTCTGCTGGCCACAGTGGGTGGCTGGGCGGATAACCACTCGCCTGCATCTTGTGACGACCGACAGCGCTGGGGGAGCACGTGGCTTCATTGCTTCCCTTGGGGTCTTTATCAGAGGGAAACCTTCGGGGAGGGTTTCGCGATTGTGGGAAGGCGGCGCCGTGGGCGCTGTACGTCGTGAAGGTGGGGATTGTAGCCTCAACTGTGTGGCTATCAGAGGGGAATCTACGGGGAGGGCTTCGGTGTCATGGGGAAGGGCGTCAATGACGCTGTGAAGTGTTACCAGTGGTCTTGTATGGCATAGGGTATCACACGGCCGATCGTGGGGGCCCAGCGTGCGGACCGTTTATCGGCAAGTGTGGTTATGGGAAATGCACTCCTGTCTGCGTGTCTGTTCTGATGGATACGCGTGTGCATACGCGTTTGTGCGCGTCGAACGATTGGGAATAACGGCACGAGTCGGACATAATCATGACTACGTCAGTGAGTCTTGGACGGCGATGTGTGAGTTGTGGAGCAGAACTGTGTACTGTTTAATGTGGTTGGTCGTGATCAAGAACCTGGGTGGTATAATTTGTTCAGTGTGATTGCTGGCCTAGTGTATTGTCCATGACTTTGGAATCCGTTGAAATCTTCTTGGAGGGGGTAATATTGGCACTGTGTTATGCATTGTGTTGATGCTATGCGTTGTGTGCCCTATAACCCATGCGGTGTGAGTGTCTCTAGGCACTGCCGGCTGCAGTGGACGGAGCCCGTGGCGGAGGCGTGAATGTGTTGTGGTTGAGCGTATGCCAGCGAGAGTGTTGGTTGTGGCGTGCGTTGTTGTGTGGGAAGGATTGACTGGAGTCAAATGGTTATTATGCTTGTAATGTTGATGGAAATGTTCATGTTATCACGGTCAATAAATGTTGTGCGAATGTTCATCTGTGTTCAATAGTCTTAGGTCTGTGATGGGAAGTAACTAGATTAGACTGTACACTCCGTCTGTCTCTCTGTAGGGTCAGTTCAGGACTTACCGAACCTGACATTGATGATAATCCTTATTTCCGAGGGTAACAGATGAGCAAAGACATGCTAATTTCATCCGGCCCTTGCCCCGCTAAGGGACTAACTGAGCATGAATAGCGATTAAAACTTACAAAACTTTTGACAAGCATATGTATGTTCACAACTACATATCAGTGTTGATGAGTTGTTTCTTCATTAACATTGACGCGCAGATGAATTGAATGAAATAAAAGAACAGCAAACAAGAATAAAGAAATTGATTACAAAGAAGAAAGAAACTGCGTACAGGTAGACACAGAGAAAGCGATCCTCCTATTATTTATCAAAGGAGAGAGAGAGAGAGAGAGAGAGAGAGAGAGAGAGAGAGAGAGGAGAGACTTTGACACTTTGATATTTTATTGTCATTACCAAAGAGGTCTTTTGACAAGGGGGGAGAGGTAACAGAACAATAACATTTCCCTCTTCCTTTCCTGCAAACAAATAGTACACTTTCATTCCTAGTGTGTATCAAATCCAAGGTCAATAAAAACAAATACATTCGTAACATTTCGTTATGTCCTCACGCACAGGAGTAATGCAGTAAGGTTAAAAACAACAACAACAAACAAAACAACAACAACGAGGAGAGAGAGAGAGAGAGAGAGAGAGAGAGAGGAGAGAGAGAGAGAGAGAGAGAGAGAGAGCTCCCAACAAACACGTACAGACATCCCACCTTCAGAAAGAAGAGATGCTGCACGGGGCTTGAACGTCGACCAGCAGCCACATGACTGTCATCACAACCGGATGTATTGGCTGGAACCATGGCGAACAGAGGAGGGTAGCAAGACGCGTTGTTACTCTTCGACACTGATGTCCAATCTCCCCGTAATTTTGAACCCGTTTCCTCCAGTTGGTACATTTTCACTTCTGTCGTCAACATCTCTCTCTTCAGTTCCTTGGAAGTTGGATTATGACCGCCAGAAACCTCGCTGGGAGAAGATTTCGCCGGTCGTTTCAAATCCAACCGTTTTTGTCCCAATCTGGCCGATTGAGAAGGGTTGTTTGCAAGTCGGTTGTCTCCTACAATGGAACTGTTGTCGTGTTCTGTCATTCGATTGCCATCGACACTGAACATCGGGAGAGAAATTGAAGCTTTGATTTCTGGATTCAGCCATGGAGACCTTTGAAAGTTGTACATCAATAAAAGCAAAATGATCAGCGTAAAGAAGACGACCCCCAATAATCCGGCTTTCGCTTTGCTGGCCAACATTGCGACCGTCGGCTTCGGCGCGTGGCGCCTATTGAGTAAAAGGGTGCCGCGTCGCGTGCGACGGTGTTCGAACGTCCGTCAACGAAAGCACAGGTGAGGCGGGGGCGGAGGGGGATGGGGGATGGGAGAGGGGAACAGAGGGTGAGGGGGAAAGGGGGAGAGGGGTTAACAGGCAGGCAAGCAGCAAAACATAGTTCAGTTCAAAGTGTATTATGTTATGACTGAAATGTGCGCAGTGTCTTGTCTCTGTCCGTTCTACATTGATGTTATCCAAACCTATTTCATTCTTTTTCTGAATTGTGAAGCTGCGTAATCAAAACATATCCTTGAATTTTGAAGGGCATGGGTGACTGCATGGTTTGTTGTTTTGCTTGCTAAGTCAGCGTGTGTGTGTGTGTGTGTGTGTGTGTGTGTGTGTGTGTGTGTGTGTGTGTGTGTGTCAGTGTGTGTGTGTGTGCGCGCGTGCGTGCATGTATGTGTGTGTGTGTGTGTGCGCGCGTGCGTGCGTGTATGTGTGTGTGTGTGAGTGTGTATGTGCGTGTGTGCGTGCGTGCGTGCGTGCGTGTGAGTGTGTGTGTGTGTGTGTGTGGTGTGTGTGTGTGTGTGTGCGCGCGCGTGCGTACATACAGGGCGCGCGCGAGTGTGTGTGTGTGTGTGTGTGTGTGTGTGTGTGTGTGAGTGTGGGTGTGTGTGTGTGCGCGCGTGCATACATACAGGGCGCGCGCGTGCGCGAGTGTGTGTGTGTGTGTGTGTGTGTGTGGGCGCGTGTGTGCGTGCGTGTGTGCGTGCTTGCGTGCATGTGTGCGTGCGTGCGTGCGTGCGAGTGTACGTGCATGCGTGCGTGCGTGCGTGCATGCGTGTGTGTGTGATACAACTAAAACATCTGCCATATCCACGGAAAGGGAGGAGAGGAGACAGAGTATCGGCGTAGTCAGCCATTTTGCAAAAGTTAGCTTTATCAGCCATTTAAGAAAAATTATTTTACGCAGCTGTTTTGTAAATTTAGCTTAGTTAGCCATTCAGTAAAATCTAGCGCAGTCAGCCATTCATTAAACGTTAGCTTGGTTAGCCTTTCCAGTAAAAGTCAGCGTAGCCATTTAGGAAAATTTATCTTAGCCATTTAGTAAAGATGTTAGCTTAGCTAGCTGTTTCGATAAAGTATTAGCTTAGTTAACCATTTAGGAAAAACGTTTTAGCTTAAGTTAGCAACTTCATAAAAAATTAGCTGTTTGCCAATTAGTAAAAGTATCAACTTAGTAAGCCATTTTTCATGATGAACGTTACTATTCTACAATGCTAGTGCTAAATGACGAAACACATTGTCAACACATGGGCACATCTGTGCGGAGAGACCGTATAAACAATCAAACAAACAAACAAAATACAAACAAACAGACAAGAGACTAACATTTGTACCATCAATGTAATAAGCAGGTAAAAACAAAAACACAAACAAACAGACAAGAGACTAACATTTGTACCATCAGTCTAATAAGCAGGTAAAAACTGTCGCGCACGAACTCGTTACAGGTCGCCTCAGCGACAATTGTGGAGTGTGGCCCGTCCGTTTCTGGGTGGGCAGTGGACATGAAGTGCGTGATTCCTGCTGGGAGTATGCTTACCTGTCAACTCTTGGAGGGGGGAAGGAGGAGAACATTTAGACTCGCCGGAATAGTGGGTTTTGAGTGTGTAAACGAACACTCGTGAAACTGGAGTTCTTCGATGTGATCGGGGAATTCCGTGCATGTGAGTGTTGTCTTGTGAGTTTCCGAGGTGAATTCGGAGTGTCGTCGTGTGTCTGCAAGTCAGTACGAATTGAGGCTTTATCCGCGAAGGTTGGGTTGGCCTCGTGCTCAAGTTTGTTTCTGCCGTTGGGGCAGGGGTTCTGGGTATGCCCTCGACCGACTTCTGAAGGTTTGGCTACCTGAGTTTAGACTGTCGGTGTTTCGGCGTTCAGTGACGGGTTCTGCATCTACCAGGGCGTTGGCTGTCTGGCAGTGTCCCGGTGACTGAGGGTGTCGTCCAGTGTGTGTCGTTCCTGTTTTGACTGTCGGTGTTTCGGTGTTCAGTGGCGGGTTCTGCATCTACCAGGGCGTTGGCTGTCTGGCAGTGTCCCGGTGACTGAGGGTGTCGTCCAGTGTGTGTCGTTCCTGTTTTGACCAAGGTGAGCGTGTAACGTAGTGGAAATTCGGGAGGGCTGTAAAGTCGGTTGTTTGCAGATATCATTATTTCATAAACTTTTGTATTTCGGTCCCCAGAACTGGAGGATTTTTTATTTATTTTTATTCGCAAAGTTTCTTTCCATGTGAGTTCGACTAAGAAGAGAAGGAAATTCAAATGCGCGGAAGTCTGAAGGGGAAAAAAAAAAGGAATATAACTTGAACTTAAAGTCAAGGAAAGCCGTAGGTGTAGGAATAAAATAATGTGCGTTTCGGATCTGCATTGATGCAGAGATAGGTGGATTTGTTACAGTGGTATTGATGTGCTAAGACATAATATGTTGTACTTGATAGTGGCCGCTGGTGTACAGAAATATTGTTTTCAAGTTTGGTAAAGATTGGTTATTTTCTGAGTGTAGGTTGGTGTCGGAGGACCGGAACTTTTAATATTAAACGAGGAGACTGTCGCGCGGTGCGTGGCAGGTACAGAGGGGAGACTGCATGCGCTGTGTCTGGGCGTGTGTGAGGTTTATCGATCGATAGGGGACGGGTGGTGGCACCTCGGATAGACACGTCTTGTAGGGGTTCACTTTTGGTGTTTGAGCGTGGAACCAAACGGGGCTGGATGGGCGGAAAGGTAAATTGGGGATTATTACATTAGTAAAAGTTTTTATTCCTAATTATTATTAAAGATTTGCAGGTGAATTAATGATTATGTTAAATACAACAGTAGTATCAGTTGGATTACTTAGTGTAGTTTATCACAATTGAATGGCAGATGATAATAAAAAGATGTTTCATATACTTAGGAATTGTGCCTCAGAAGTCTACTCTCGGTGTATATATATGTATATGGTTCTTGTTTTAGTCGACGGGGTGCGCCAGTATTCAAAAAGTTTTCCTCAACATTGTTATGTCAGTAGGCAATGTTTAAGGTGATGTATAGAAGCACTAGGAAATCCTTGTCGAGCTTATGTAATTGGTGATTGTCCTAGCGCTTGATAATTTCTGATAACATTTGCGGGTTTATGGTTGTGCCTGCTAGGAATTTAGGATACCCGGGTTCAATTCTATTATTTTGTTTTGCTTGAGATGTGTTTGATTCTATTAAGCATGTTATTAGGTAATAGGCCCTGAACTGTGACTGGTACTGGTAGTCACTAACGGTCGGTTGTTCGTTAGAGTAAATATGATTTATGATCATACTGAATCATTGTGTCTTGGAGACTTCGGTGGGGGCTGAAGTCGTAGGAATATAACTGACGGTATAATCACTGTTATGAAGGAATGGTTACAATTATGTTCGCGCGGCCATTGATGGAAATGGAAAGTCAATGGAGTCGGTTTAAATTTGTGATGGAAAGTTTCTGGTAAGAGAGAATTTTGATGTCAGGGTGGCTGATTGTATAAGTCAAGGTTCAGAACTCCAATCAGCTATCGCACTTTGGGTTGTGACGTGTACATCTCAGGACTATATTTAATGAGTCAACATGAAATGCTAAAAAACATGAAAACATTCAGAACCGTTTACTTAAGTGAAGCAGCAAATAACTCTATTCTTATGTGGTAGTAAGACATTTCCTTTTTCACAGGTTTCCGGCGAGTTTTCCTTACTTTCCTCTGCACAGCAAATCCGTGAGGTCGGCCTCTCGGGTTGGGGGATCGTGTTACCTCCACCTCCACTGTCATCCCTGCCCATTCCTCTGCCTGGAGTGGGGACGCACCTGGATCCGGCAGGGTGTGTTCCGGACTGGACGCCGACTTCGTCTTCTGCAGTCCCAGTGTTTACAGTTCCAACTTCGGTTCTATCCTTTCTTCGAGGTGGGCAAGCACCTCGAGGGCTCACTGCGGTATATCATCTGCGTGTGACTTGTGAGTGGTGTAGTTGGTGCCTAGTAGTTAGGGGACCGGACTCTTCGATTCATCGCTACTTTGTTCCAGCTGCTTCGTCTCAAGCGCTTCAGTGCAGGTCTTGTGTTTTTCTTTGGTACATTGACGTGAGGGCGTGGTGAATCAGAGCCAGACTTTTACGTGGTGATATTGAAAACACTTACCGTATTGCCGTTTTCTTCTCTCTTTTTTGAGGTTTTTTCTTTGTGTGCATGTGTCGAGTGTCCGCCAGGGTCTTTGAGTGAGATACTTAAAGTGCGAGATTGGGTTTCGTGTCACTTGAACAATTTAAGTGCTTTAAATATTTTGGGAATTGAGTTTGGGTGTAGGGATAACCTGACACCAATAGGAAAAATTAGTATAAGGAATACAGCTTGGGAGGAGGAGGGTGTACGCTGAAGCATCGCTTGGGCATCTCGGGTTCGGTGGAATATCAACCTTGTTTGATATTTCAGCCCGGGATTCCCAGGTGATGTAGTTCTTCACCCTTGTTTCCTTCTGGTATTGGCCTTCAGTGGGCTGAGGTGTGTGTGTGCCTCTTGAGGGAAGGGTCCCTACATGTGAATGTGCAGCACATGCGTGCACAGGACTGCATAAGGGGCCATGTGATGATGGTCGCGCATTGGTGGTGTTAGTATAGTTGGATTCTTTTTTGCTTTTTTTTGTTGCGTGTGGGGAGAACTGCGTGTGTGCTGGATGTAAAGATCTTGGTGTTTTCATCTGCTATTCTGTTGGCGAGACTGCGTGTGTGAATGCAAATAAAGCTGTTTGTGCACTATATTTCCCTTTGTCTGTGTTTGTTGTGTGGCGGTCGTATTCTCAGGTAAAAGGGGATGGGGGGGGGGGGGGGTTATAAATGGGGGGGGGGGGTATATTCATACATATATCCCTGTCTACTGCCTTATACAGTGACAAAAAAAAACACAACCAAACAGACAGGAGACTAACATTTGTACCATCAGTCTAACAAGCGGGTAAAAACAAAACACAGACAGACAGGAGACTAACATTTGTACCATCAGTCTAACAAGCAGGTAAAAACAAAACACAGACAGGAGACTAACATTTGTACCATCAGTCTAACAAGCGGGTAAAAACAAAACACAGACAGACAGACAGGAGACTAACATTTGTACCATCAGTCTAACAAGCAGGTAAAAACAAAACACAGACAGACAGGAGACTAACATTTGTACCATCAGTCTAACAAGCAGGTAAAAACAAAACACAGACAGACAGGAGACTAACATTTGTACCATCAGTCTAACAAGCGGGTAAAAACAAAACACAGACAGGAGACTAACATTTGTACCATCGGTCTAACAAGCGGGTAAAAACAAAACAGACAGGAGACTAACATTTGTACCATCAGTCTAACAAGCAGGTAAAAACAAAACACAGACAGGAGACTAACATTTGTACCATCAGTCTAACAAGCAGGTAAAAACAAAACACAGACAGACAGGAGACTAACATTTGTACCATCAGTCTAACAAGCGGGTAAAAACAAAACACAGACAGACAGGAGACTGACATTTGTACCATCAGTGTAACAAGCAGGTAAAAACAAAAACACAAAACCGAGTGGAAGAAAAGGAAAAGCATGCTTGGATATAATGTAATGTAATGTAAAAGGATATTTATATAGCGCTTTACCTCGCGAGAGCCCAAAGCGCATATTACAGAAACATGATAAAATATTAATTCTAACTCAAAGCGCACGCGCGCGCGCGCACACACACACACACACACACACACACACACACACACACACACACTCTCACTCACTCACTCACTCACTCACTCACTCACTCACTCACCCACTCACTCACCCACTCACCACACACACACACACACACACACACACACACACACACACACACACACACACACACACACAGACAGACAGACACACAATATACACATAACACAGACATACACAGACATACACAGACACACACAGACACACACATAAGATGTGACGTAATCTTAAATGGCATTTGAAAAGTATGAAGAAAAAAGAAGTGATTCCAAAAATTCAAAGTCAGTGCAACAAAACTAGTACATAGTTCACACATAATGTTATCCAATGGAAAAGAATAAAAAGAGGAACACAAAATAGTTAATAACAAGCCTTTGTCTTAACATCTCTCTCTCTCTCTCTCTCTCGCTCTCTCTCTCTCTCTCTCTCTCTCTCTCTCTCTCTCTCTCTCTCTCTCTCTCTCTCTCTCAAGAATCAGTTTCTGTACGTGTGATTCATGTGCTTCATGTGTGTAATTTTGCAAGGAGGTGTGTGATTGCTTATACAATGTGCATATAAAAGGGATTCCTGCGTTGGACGGTGGTGTTGGTTGTTTTTAGGGGTTCTATGTGTAAAATCATATATCAGAACCCCTCTCCAGTGCTGTGTTAGGCCACCGACCAAGCTGGCCCAGTGTCATTCACGTGCCATGGGCTCCAGATGTTGAGACGCTAATCCTCCGACCTCCTCTTCCCCATGGTGTGGCCAGATAAGTGGCCCCATTTCTGGCGCCATTTGGTTTCCACGGAGGAAACGATCCCCTGGCTGTTGGGACAGAGTGAAGTGAAGTGTGTGTGGTGCTAATCATGTTACGCTGCAGTGTCCGGAAAAGGTTCTCGTCCCAAGACAAGATGAGGCGGGTGTGCTGTGACGGCTAAACGCCATGGCACACACTGCAGCGGCCAGCATATGTGTGTAGTCTATATATACTACGCACAAAAAGTTAAGGATCGGTATGTGAAAACAGGTGCGTAATAAACTCAGTTCCCTACTGTTATTTATTTCTTAGTCCAGCCAAATTGTCATGAATTCTTGTTCAGCTGTAAGTGGGCGATGTTGTGTTAGTGCGAAAATTGCACGGGATTCTCTACTACTGAGCTGGGCCGCAAACGGAAAAGCGGAAACTTGCGAAAAATGACCTTGTTTTGGACCGTTCTGCCTGAACACATTGCACTTGCCAGATGGAAAAACCATTATGCACGTGCAAGCACTGCTGTTTATGTGTGAGATGCTGTCGCTCGCTTGGCTATATAAGAAGACATTCCACCAGTAGTAGGCCTGATCTGACAATGCCTCCACGACGAAAATTAAGCGAGATGGATAGGTGACGAGCTGTTGCATGGTTCCAAGATGGTGTTCCCAAGCGAGAAGTGGCCAGGTGACTTCATGTGTCCATCTCGGTCATTGTCCGACTGATTCAACGCTTCACAGCCACTGGGATTGTCCATGAAAGACGCAGATCTGGTCGACCGAAGAAGACAACCCCACGTGACGATCGTCTCATTGAACAAGCCCTGCAGACAAGAACAGCCTCTTCCAGCATAATTCAAAGGCAGTTCAGGGTGGCTACTAACATCAACATCAGCCAGCAGACCATACGGAACCGCCTACATGGGTTTAATCTCCGTTCTCGTCGCCCAGCAGTACGGCCACGCTTAACTCCAGCCCATAGGGCAGCACGCCGCGCCTTCTGCGCACGTCACGTGAGGTGGACACGTCAGCAATGGTCCCAGGTCCTGTTCAGTGATGAATCACGCTTCACCCTTCACCACAACGACGGCCAACTGAGGGTCTGGAGGCGCCCAGGGCAACGCTTTACTGACGCCACTGTCCAAGAAAAGGTGGCCTTTGGTGGAGGTTCTGTAATGGTCTGGGGGGCCTTCAGCCTTCACCACAGAACACCCTTGTATCATGTACAGGGTAACCTGACTGGCATCCGATACCGGGATGAGATCGTTCGACCGCTGGCTGTGCCTACACTGCAGCAGATGGGACCGAGGGCTGTCTACCAGGATGACAATGCTCGCCCCCACAGGGCAAGGGTGGTCAACGACTTCCTGCAGCAGTCTGGAGTCAACAGAATGGAGTGGCCAGCATGCAGTCCCGATCTCAACCCGATTGAGAACCTCTGGGATGAGCTGGATCGCAAAGTGAGGAGCCACCCCCCTTCCAGGGATGCCCAACACCTCTACCTGATGCTGCAGGCTGAGTGGCAGGCGCTTCCACAGAGGATCTTCACCAACCTGGTCAACTCGATGAGGACTCGCTGCGTCGAGTGCCAGAACAGCCATGGTGGTTACACGCATTACTGAGCTTTTGGGAGCATCAGTATGCCCTGTCTTGTGATTTCAGTGACTTTGGGAAATCAAATTTGGATACGTACCCACTTTAATCAAATGTACACACCAAACGATTGCTCGAGATTGAAGGCAATTGTGTATCGTTATCACTAAAGAATGGAATTAAATGTTGGCCAAACTTCAACGCATTGACTTTCTTATTTTGACAGTTATGAATGTTTGTGAAAGTGATCCTTAACTTTTTGTGTGTAGCTTATATATACATATCTGTAAATGTAGGCTTCTGCTTTTTTTTCTTTTTCTTTTTTTTTTCTTTGGGCAAACACCACAACTAATGCACGTAATACAAATCAAAAATGCCTCTCACCACGCGCTCTATGAGCGCCAAATATTTCAAGAACGAGACAATTAAACTCACCAAAGACCCCTGCCAAGTGACGTTTGATTCTCCCCACACCAACTTACCTGTATGGAGATTTGTATTATGTGAAAGGTACTGTGGAAAATACCGTCCGTCATCTACCTCTAGTATTTTGAAAGAATACAACAAAAATAACAAGACTTTTGGATTTGGCGCCGAGCTTTGTGACCCCACTGCCCAGTGAGTTATGGCACTCATCCTTCCAAAATGTTCTGAACGGTGAACACAAACTTTTGACAATTCACGTCTATTATACAACAGGAAAAATCTTAGTGCAAGGACATGTCTGCCAAGAGTGGGTTCAGCAGGAGTTTGGCAGTCTAAAAGAAATTGTGGCCCATTTGTCTGCACCAGATTTTTCCACATTGTCAATTGCAGATGCCCTTGACAATGTCACAGACTCGTTTCCTCCAACTCCACTGGCCATCTGTGATGCACAGACAAATGATGTTGTGGAAACATTGCTCAAGTCAGGTGATTCCATCCCTCCACCATCACTGCCTCACCCCTCACTAACTCAGGAATCCCAATTGCCTGTCAGCTCCAACACGTCCCATGCCACACTCCCTCCCTCATCCGCCCCTGACAGCATGGAATCGCCACCTGCATCCCTCCAGTCTCCAGCCATCAACAGTCCTTCATCCCCTGTTGACATTTCTCACTCCTCAGTCCCTCCCTCCTCCCAGCAAAATACTGATCCCCCATCTGATCCTCCCACGCCCACCCCGTGTGTTTTAGAACAGCGTGTATTGTCACCCTCCCCCACCATTTCCGACCCTCTGTCTGCTACTCATTCTATCAACACACTGATCCCCCAGAGTGCCAGCTCCCAGCATCGGATTTCCCCCACACTCTCTCAACTAGCAAGCATGGCCGTTATCACACACCTTCAAAAACAGCTTATCTCAGCCACACGCACTATCTCCAACATGCAGCAAGACATACAAACACTGAAAAATAAGCTTGAACACACATCCCAGCAAGTTGAACGGAACACTCGGAACACGGGTGATATGGAGATTAGGATGAAAAATTCTATAAAGTCATTAAATCAAGATCTTTCACAACAAATCAAACAAGTACAGGATAACACACACATCTACAACGTCAGATGAAAGATAGCACAAGCAGACTGCAATCATTCAAAGACAGTCAAAACAACATCAATACTGACATTAGGAAACATGTACATGCCCTCAAACCAATTAATCAAACACAACAGTCAGACAACCAAGCAGTCCAGATACACAGTGACACTTCAACTACATCATCTACACAGACTGAATATGCTGTGGAAACATCAAATACATACAGTGTGCCGTCAGACAGTCCTACAGAGCAAAACACAAGTTCATCTGTTACATCAACAAAATCTCTACACGACAAGAACAAACCAGACACAAACACAATGACAGAAATCCCCACTGCCATCAACAAACAGAATCCAAATCCCCCACCTCCTGTAGCTATCTTACGACAAAAGACAATCCCAGAAACTTGTAACATGCTACTATTAGGAGACTCTGTGTTAAAGGGGGTAGATGAGAGGCAAATCTCAACAGAACGCTATAGGGTGAAAAATCAGTCTGTGCCTGGCCTGACAGTCCATCACGTGTCAATGGCTGAAATCACTGCCCCCATCACCCCACATCCAACAGGTCACTTTCCATGTGGGGATCAACAGCTGTGACGAAAGGCCAGTGCCTGTAGCAGACTGGGTTGAGTTAATCGACCTACTCAGGCAAGCGTTCCCCAGTGCTTCACTACAGGCCTCCTACATTCTTCCTCCCATTGGTCAACACCCCCTTAAGGACATGGCGTCACGATCCACGGCCAATCTTCGCCTCTCCTGCCGTCAAGAGGGAATCAGTTACTTAGATAACACCCCCTCCTTCCTCGCCAGATCTGGGGCGCCAAAGAAAGCCATGTACCGAGACTACCTCCCAGTTCATATGGCTGCAAAGTCCTTGCCTCCAACATCTGTCCCACTAATAACTACAAGACCCAACCCTCCAACTACATCAGGCCCACCACACAAAGACGCCCTAGTGACCACTAACAGTCCACCTAGTTATAACTATGAGACTGATTTCCCAGTGAACACTCCCCATAATCCCAACTCTCGCGGTGTGTATAATATACTAGGTCGCCATCAACGCCCTACAAAGCAACCCCTTCTACAATCCCCCACCCACATGTATTCCTTTTCTTCCCCAGTGAATAGAAATGACAAACAGCAATGTAAAGAGTACAGAAACGTGACCTGCACCCTCCACCCACATAGCACATCACCCCCTGCCATGTCCAAACCACACACTAGCAGCAACCAACACACCCCACCTCCAAACACATCTCAGCTGCAACCTCACTACACATCTTGGCTACAATTTCCCAACACAGCACAACTACCACCCTCTAATACCCCTTACAATCCACCAACTCCAAACAATGCCCACCTTACACTTCACAATACAACACTCCTGCCGCCACCCAACACATTACACTTCCAACCCCCCACCATCACACACATCCCACAGCAGTCAGTACAACCCCCCAGCCCACTACATCCATTTGCTGTTCAGTTGCTGAACACAATGACTGCTCAGTTCCTGTCACAGCAACACCAACCAGCTCCTCTCCCCATGTCCTCATTGAATTAAATTAACATGTCGCCTGTATGCATCCTTATATTCATATATCATTGCTTCATCACCGTCTCTGCATATGTTCATATCCACTTCATATCACATAGGTATGTAGTGCGATATGCTATTTCATCATCCATTTGCTATGTATGTGTGCGCTTATCTAATGGTTGTGAGCGTGCATATGTTTATATCCACTTCATAGTACATAGGTATGTAGTGCGATATGCTATTAATTTTCATCATCCATGTGCTATGTATGTATGTATGCGCATATCTAATTGTTATGAGCGCATATCTAATAGTTTTCTACATGCGTGTGTGGGCGCACACACACGTGTGTGTGTGTGTGTGTGTGTGTGTGTGTGTGTGTGTGTGTGTGTGTGTGTGTGTGTGCGTGCGTGCGTGCGTGCGTGCGTGCGTGCGTATGCGTGTGTGTAAGTGTGTGTGTGTGTGCGCGCGCGCGCACTCGCGAGTGTGTATGTATGTGTAAATCTATGTGTATTTGTTTGTTTGTTCGTTTCCTTGTCTGGCCTGCTGCAGTCTGTCGGGTGCCTGTCAGATGTATTGCACGAGTTATTACTCTTATCTCAAGAAGTGCGTTTTGTGGTGTTGTGGACAAACAAAAACTGGTGCGTCGACATCGAAGTGCTGCCACTCAGTGGTTAAAAAGACAGGGCAAGATGTGCTGACACTGGGAGTGTTGTATACAAACAAAAACTGGTGCGTCGACATCGAAGTGCTACCACTCAGTGGTTAAAAGGACAGAACAAAATGTGCTGACATTGGGAGTGTGATGCGTGCCCGTACTGAGAGACTACACGAGTCATTATCATAGACCAATGCTCATTATCCTTTCTTTGAACATTGTTTACCTTTTTTGTATCTGTTGTTGCACAATTGTTTATAACTTTAACTTTTATTTCTCATTTCATTATCATTTTGCATCGAAGATTGTTCTCTTGTGTGTTAACTATACGGACACATCTGTGTTTGTATTTAGGTAAAACAAAGAAAAAAAAGTTCCTTATAGGAAAGAGACTGAACAAAGCCTCTGCAGCAGGAGACTTCTGCAATAACTGCTATTTACTGCGAGCGAGGCAATATTGTGCATTGCCAGCTCGTAGTTACAAGAGCGACTACGCGACTTGTGTATTTGTGTGTGAGTGGCTTTTTTTTCACTTGTTTTCATTTAGAGTTGTTGGTTCTTTGCTTTCTGTCTAAAGTTTCATTTAACTTTTTTCCCCTCTTCTTCTGTCCCCTTTATCGTAATTTTGCTTTAGAAGTACTTCCTTTGTGTGTATCTTTTCATTTCAGAAAAGTGTTTCCGTAAGTATACTATCTGACCGAGGAGCTTACGGACATATACTGTGAAGATTTTCTTGTCTTCTCATTCGCTTCTAGTTTCCTAAAGTTGTTACGGTGTGTAAACCAACCCCATTTCCCCTCTCTTTTATGTGCTTTTATTGTGTTCCTTGACTATACAAATCTTTGACAGTTAACGTGCAAAATCGTCGTCTCCTATAATCATCACATCAATACACAACTAGAAATGAACAAGAACCAGTCTGCATGGCCATGCAAAGAAGGACTTCGAATCTGTCACCTTAATATCCAACATGCAGTCAACAAGACATCAGATATATCAACACTGATTTGGAATCATGGTAAACCCTTTCATATTTTAGGACTATCTGAATCCAGATTAACTGCACACATTAGCGACAATGATGTAACAATTCCAGGATATAACACAATCCAGAAAGATCCTACACAAGTGAAAGAGACGGGTCTTCTTATCTACATCGGTGAAACCCTTAGCTTCAAACGACTTCGACACCTGGAAAGTAACGGTGTAGAATGTGTCTGGATAGAAGTTAAGCTGAAGAGAAACCCTTCTATTTTGGTTGGATTCTGCTACAGGAACCCATCTGAAAGAGTAGACTGGGTCGACAAATTTATTACGATGATGGATGCAGTCTCGCTAGAATCCAAGGAAATCATTTTACTTGGAGACTTTAACATAGACCTTCTGAAAGTACAAAACCAATGGACGCAAGCATGCAGTCTATTTAATCTGCATCAACTCATCGAATCTCCAATGAGAGTCACAGCAAACTCGAAGACACTTATTGACCATGTTTATGTTTCAGATAACACTAACATAGCAGAAGCCTGCGTCCCTGTTCTAAACTGTAGTGACCATACCCAATTTGTGTCACATGGTCCAAAAAAGGAGTAAAAATTCCCAAAACGGGGCACAAGACAATAACGTACCGTTGCTTTACAAACTTTAACAACCAAGACTTTCTGCATGACTTACTTAACTCAAATCTCTCTTCAGTTTTCCACATAACTGATCCAGATCTTGCTGTTGAATTTTGGATCAAAACATTTACCGGAATATATGATAAACACGCCCCTCTAAAAACGATTGGAGTACGGCATGATCCTAAACCGGCATGGTACACTAAAGAGTTACAGGAGGCACGTTACCTGAGAGATCTGCTTAAACAACATGGCTATGAAGAGGAATCTAGAAAACTGAGAAATGCAATAAATTCACAGAAGCGCAGAGAAAAAACGAAATATTATCGAGAACTAATATTATCAAACCAGAACCCAAAATTGGTATGGAGAGCTATAACGAGCTTACAAACAGTCTTCTTCAAAATCAACTGTAATTAAAGACATCTCTGTCGAACAGCTAAACACACACTTTTGCACTATAGCTAATAAAATTGTCACGACAAATTCTTCCAAATCAAACGATCTTCAAAAACTGAAACAATATTGCCAAGATAAAAACATCACGTCTGAACTTCATATTCCACCAGTAACAGTCTTTGAAGTTTATCACTACCTAACGCACCTAAAACAGTCAGGTACCTGCGGAGTAGATGGCCTAGACGGAAAAATCCTCAAACTATCAGCTCCAGCAATTACAGATACATTAACATACGTCTTCAATTTATGCATAGACAAAATCATATTCCCGATAGTTTCAAAAAAGCAAAAGTCCTTCCTATCCACAAGGCAGGTGACAACTCAGACCCTGCAAACTACAGACCAATCTCAATCATTTCCTCTATTTCCAAACCTTTGGAAAAACACATGAACAAACACACATTACACCACCTTAATACATACCACTTGCTTAAGACAGTTCGGGTTTCGACACAACCATTCATGCCACACAGCCCTAATCAACCTGGTCGATGACTGGCTAAACAGCATTAACAACAACAGATATTGTGGTGTCCTATTCATCGATTTCAAAAAAGCATTTGATGTGATAGACCATAACCTTCTTCTTAGAAAATTGAAATTGTATGGCTTATCCACAAAAATCTTTCGCTTTTCCAATCATATCTCACAATTAGGCAACAATGTGTGAAAATCAATACAACTTTCTCTTCATTTCAAACACTTTCCTATGGCGTTCCACAAGGCTCTATCCTGGGTCCCTTACTGTTCACAATTTACATTAATGACCTACCTCTCCATATCACATCCACATGTGAACTCTTTGCTGATGATACAACAATACGCACAAATTATTCTGATGTTACTGTTCTTGCACAAACTTTACAAGAAAGTGCGAATGACCTCGTAAAATGGACTGAACTAAATCACATGTCGCTTCACCCTCAAAAAACTAAATCCATGCTTATCACAACCAGACAAAAAAGACAAAATCTCACTATTAAGTTTCCTCCTGTACATCTTAAAGATGAACTGTTGAACAGGTAACATACCTCAAAGTGCTAGGAATAACAATTGATAACAACATTAGTTGGCAAGCTCACATAACCTCACTGTGCAAAAAAGTTTCACAGAAAGTTTATCAACCCTCCAAAATCAAACACTTCCTCGACCTGCATTCACGCAAGCTCTTTTTCCAGTCTCATATTCAATCACACATAGACTATGGATCTACTCTATGGGACTCTGCTAGTGCTAACTCCCTCAAACCATTACTAAGCCTACACAAGCAAGCACTCAAATTAGTCCTCCTAAAAATGGACTCAGACTATAAAAAGATTCAGGTTCTCCCCCTAAGTCTGAGATTAGAATACAACAAAGGGATCATAATGCACAGGATTGTGTCTGGGAAGGCACCCTCCACATTAGTTCACAGATTCCCAATTAATTCCTCAAGGACTCTACCCAAACTTCATGTCCCTGTTCCTAGAATTGACTTATTCAAATCCAGTTTAACATATTCAGGTTCCTGTCAATGGAACTCGCTCCCTGAATCGACCAAACAACACCAATGCATATCAACCTTCAAACACCATTATTTCAACCATCTTATGTGCCAGTATTTGCATACTCCGCCATAAATCCACCACCAACCACCACCACCCTCTTTGCATTATGTATGAACCTGTCTATTTAGAAAGTGTTTTGTATTTGAAATGCACATGTTATTGTGTTTAGTAAGTACGTCTTATGTGAGTACGTGTGTGTATGAGTGTGCGTGCGTATGTGTGCGTGTGCGTGTGTGTGTGTGTGTGTGTGTGTCTTTTTTCCTACTTCCTCTTGCCCTCTTGTCATTATGTCGTTATGCTTTATTCTTATGCGACTCTCTCTCTCTCTCTCTCTCTCTCTCTCTCTCTCTCTCTCTCTCTCTCTCTCTCTCTCTCTCTCCCTGTGCAGTATTTGTAGACAACAAAGATTCCTTTCTTGCTAGGAGTGGTGCCCTCAGGAAAGACATGTACAGATCTCCCTAGACATCAGCCACAAAGGTTTACTAAAACTAGTATGGAACATCAAATACTGTGTTAGTGCCTCATCTACGCACGACTCCGCCCTGCTGCAAGCCACAGATGTCAATACAACACACACGCCAACACACCATCAGCCCCATGCTCCGGCCAGCGCTGCTCAACCATCCCAGCGCTACACTTCAGCGGTCGCGCCTAAGCAGTACAACACAGGCCACGCCCCCCTGTTGAGAACCCCAGCTTCTCAGATTCCGATGGCCGGCCCTGTCAGTACTTCAGTGATTAACGCCAACGCGCAGAGCATCGATCCCCAACTACTGCCCACGTGCGGGCAGTCACTGGGGCCGCGTTCATACGCTGGCTCCCTTGCGGGTGATAATGCACGGCAGACAAGGATGGGCAATTACCTTAGCGGGCAAAACAGTAACTTGAACAAAGCTAGCTCACAAAGAGGGGGACGTACGTCACGTTCGAGTACCAGCAATAATAAATAACATAAGGCCGATCACCAAACGTCAAGACTTAATTTCCTAAATTACAATGTTGAAAATTTGAAAAATAAACTCGCTGACATTTCTTTCCTTGATTTTGTTAACAAATATGATATAATTTGTTTAACAGAAACTTTCATCGATCATGCTTTTGATTTCAGTTTTCACTTTAAAAATTATGTTGCTTTTAGTGCTCGTGCTAAGAAACTGTGCATGGACGCGTTTCTGGAGGAGTTGTTGTTCTTGTTAAAAAAAAAGTCTTAGCAAACTTTATACAAAAAATTGAAATTGATTGTGAGAATGTTGTCGTGATTCAAATTGATAAACGTGTGCTTGGTTTAGATAAAGACGTTGTGTTTGTGGGGTGCTATGTTGTCCCTGAAGGAGGGCCCCTGTATAGACAAGCTAATATCACAGATGGTATACTTATGCTTGAAGATAGTCTGCTGCAGTCTCTTTCTGATAGTAATGTTTATTATATTATGTGTGGTGATATGAACGCCAGAACGGGTTGTGAGCAGACAAAGGAGGAAGAAATGTATAATTATGTGTTTAATGTGCAAAATGATGATGACAACGAAAATGATGAAATTGTTTCTATGAAAAGATGTTCAAAAGATAAAATTGTAAACAAGTTTGGTCGTTCCTTGTTGGACCTTTGCTTTTTGTTTGATTTGTGTATTCTGAATGGTTCGTGTGACACTGATGCTGATGGAGAATTTACTTTTGTTGCTCCTCAGGGTTGTAGTGTAATTATTTTCTAGTATATAATGAACTATGTTTATATTGTGCTTTAAAGAGTGTCAGGAGATAAGGGCCGAAACACTTGAAGGGGGCTTCTCTTCTGAGGACTCTCTGCTGCCACGCTCTCCACGAGTTTCTTTCTACTGTTTATATTGTGCTTTAAAGGTGGGGGATACTCTCTTTTCTTGGCATTTGCCAGTTCAGTTTACATGGAATCATTGTCCTGTTAAAAAAGATGTACCGTTAGTTGACAGGGTGAGTGAGGAGCGAGTGGTGTGGACAGAGGAAAATGTACAAACGTTTAAGAATGAATTGAATTCTGATGATTTTAAACAATGTTTAGTTACAGCCATGAACAACATGACAGTTGATGTAAATAAGTGTGTGGATTTTTTTGTTAATGCTTTATATGGAGCTGCGGCATGTATGGTAAGGAAAGTAGGAGGGAAGAAAACAAAAACAAATGAAGATTGGTTTGACGATGAATGTGAGAAAAAGAAGAGGGAAGTGAAGAGATTACTACAAAAATTTAGAAGGGCTAAATCAAGAGAGTCAAATGAAGAAAAGGGTGATTTATATACAAAAGAAGAAAAGGGTGATTTATATACAAAAGAAAGAAAAGGGTGATTTATATACAAAAGAAGGAAAGAGTGATTTATATACAAAAGAAGAAAAGGGTGATTTATATACAAAAGAAGAAAAGGGTGATTTATATACAAAAGAAGAAAAGGGTGATTTATATACAAAAGAAGAAAAGGGTGATTTATATACAAAAGAAGAAAAGGGTGATTTATATACAAAAGAAAGAAAAGGGTGATTTATATACAAAAGAAGAAAAGGGTGATTTATATACAAAAGAAGAGAAGGGTGATTTATATACAAAAGAAAGAAAAGAATATATTGATTTAAGAAAAGAAAAGAAAAGGAAATTTGATGAAAACAGAATACTTAAGCTTAAACAATCAGTAAATGATCCCAAATTGTTTTGGAGTACAATACGATCAGTTAACAGGAAATCCACCATTTACAATGACATAACATCACAGCAATGGTTTGACCATTTCCATAGTGTATTCAACTCTTTTTGTAATGGTCAAAGGGATCCAGCGGTAGAAGAAATAGAAGATGAACAAAATGATGAGCTTTTGTTTGATGACCCTATAACTACAGGTGAAGTAAGAGCAAGTATGACAAATTTAAAAACTGGTAAAAGCCCGGGACCAGATAGAATAATAAGTGAAATGATAAAACATGCCAATGACTATGTGATTGATTTCTGTGTTTCTTTATTTAACCATTTGTTTAATCATGGATTGTTTCCCCTGTCGTGGTCAACGTCCATTATTGTACCCATCCATAAAAAAGCAGACCCAAATAACCCGGGCAATTATAGAGGTGTAGCTCTCACAAGTATAATTAGTAAAGTATATACTCATGTTTTGAATAGAAGATTGACACAATGGGCTGAAAAGGAGAGGAAAATTGGGGAAGAGCAGGCGGGGTTCAGGTCAGGGTATAGTACAGTTGATCATATTTTCATATTATATGCTTTAGTCCAAAAGTGCCTAAAGAAAAATACTAAACTGTATGTTGCTTTTGTTGATTTTAAAAAGGCTTTTGATTCTGTTAATAGAAATGTGTTGTGGCAAGTTCTTAGAAAAACAGGGGTTAAAGGAAAATTGTACTTTGCTCTTCGTGGTGTATATAATTCAGTTTTAGCATGTGTTCGTGAGAAAGGATTGTACAGTGACTTATTCAATTGTCCTAGAGGAGTGAAGCAAGGTTGTCTATTGAGCCCTCAAATGTTTGCATTTTTTATAAATGAGATAGCTTTAGAAATGTCACATAAAGGCAAACATGGTATACAGTTGATTGCAGGTGCGGTTGAACTGTTTATGCTTTTATTTGCAGATGATGTAATCTTGTTCTCTAGTACTGTTGTTGGGTTGCAAAATCAAATAAATGTTTTAAAAAATGAAGCAGATAGACTTCAATTAAGTGTTAATCTAGAGAAAACAAACATTATTGTCTTTCGTATGGGTGGTTATTTATCCCAGCATGAAAAGTGGTGGTATGGAGATGTAGAAGTAAAAGTAACCAATAGTTACAAATATTTGGGGATGTTATTTACAACTGGTTTAAGTCTAAATGCAGGGTGGCGTGAAATCGGCAGAAAGGGTAAGAAGGGGGTTGTAGAAATTCTAAGATGCATGAAAAGACTTAATAGCATTGACCCTTCCTTGTTCTGGAAGTTATTTGACTCACAAATAGCGCCTATGCTGACTTATGCTGCAGAAGTTTGGGGATTAGAAGAAAATTTGGAAATGGAGAAGGTACATACTATGGCTATTAAAAGATTCATGAACATTCCACTGCATTCATCAAACACAATGGCTTATGGTGATTCTGGAAGATATCCTTTATTTATTCAAACGTTTTCAAAATCTATTAAGTATTGGTTAAAATTGACACAACTTCAAACATCAAGGCTATGTAGACAAGCATATGATATGCTATATTTACAAATGGAAAGTGGACACTGTAACTGGGTTAGTAAACTAAAACATGTGTTAACTATTAATGGGTTTGGTGTTGTGTGGCTTAGCAAAGAGGTAGGGAACGAAAGGGCATTTATGTCAGAATTTAAGGATCGCTTGATAGCCTGCTACAAACAGAACTGGCATTCAAAAATTGAAGAAAATGACAAATATTCATGGTTTTATTCCTTTAAAAGTATTCTTCAGCCGGAAATGTTTTTGAAATCTGTTACTAATAAATGGCATAGAAGCATATTGCCAGATTTAGAAGTCGGACCTTTGGTTTTAAAGCAAATAAGAAATGGTTTTGCAATGAAGTTTCTGTTGATGATGTTTGTGTGTTGTGTCCAGATAACAGTAAGGAAGATGAAGAGCACTTTTTATTTCAATGTAAGGCATATGAAGATAAAAGGAAAAAAATCAAAACTGTTTAATTTGATGCCAGAAAGACCATATACTTTGATTGAACTATTATCTTCTGATGATCGAAATATTCTTCGTCTGTTTGCTAAATATATTGCTGAATGTTATGATATCAGAGAGAAAAAAATGTCTGTTGCTGTTTCCCTGTGAGACAGTGCTTTGGTTCTCCGTATGTCATAGCTGGTCATTTAGGCCCACGTTTGGTGATCTTTTGTTTGTCGTTAACTTTATTATTCCCAAATAGATCAATACCGAGAATCATGTTTGTTATGTATTATGCATTTTTCGTTTCATAAATTCTTGACGCTGCATTAATGATAGCCCCCTTGACATGAAGACTGTATTTTGTCATTGTCAATAAAAAAACGATTCTGAAGCGTCTGAAGCGTCTCTCTCTCTCTCTCTCTCTCTCTCTCTCTCACACACACACACACACACACACACACACACACACACACACACACACACACACACACACTAACACATACACTAACACCTGCACACATTTCATCATGCACACACAACAAACAACTCAAACATTCACGCTGGATTCGGGGAGCAATAATAGAAAGTAGTTCAATAATTTTTGTACAGTCCCGTGACAGACAAACACTCAAACAAAGAAACAAACAAACAAGAAAACAAGCAACAAACAATCAAACAAACAGACGCAAATGAAAACATAGCCTTGGCAGGGTGGTCACAAACCAATCTAGAAAATCTAGAAAAGCCGATGGCACAAAAGGGACATAATCCTTCACTGCAAGCGTTCTGACTATTTGTGGCATTGTTCCCTCCCTTGCACTGCTGTAGACGTGCAACTGCGCAGTGATAGATCTACAAGACTGTGGCATTAACATATTGGCATGAGTCTGTCTGTCTGTCTGTCTGTCTATCCATGCATCTATATGTCTGTCTGTCTGTATATCTACCTTCCTGCCTATCTATCTATCTACCTATCTATTCTATCTATCTATCTATCTATCTATCTACAGTAGACACACACAGACCGTAGTGTTAATACGTTTGCATAACTCTTTCTCTCTCCCCTCTCCTATCTATCTATCTATCTATCTCTCTATTTATTATCTAAGTATCTGTCCGTATCTAACTATCTGTCTATCTATCTATCTATCTATCTATCTATCTATCTATCTATCTGTCTGTCTATCTATCTATCTATCTATCTATCTATCTATCTATCTATCTATCTATCTACATACAGTAAACAGAGAGAGAGAGAGAGAGAGAGGGGGGGGGGGGGGGGATCCGGGTCCTGATGTCTTCTTCTTTTTCTGCATTCGATTTTCCTGATGTCTTTAGAATCGAGACAGGATCTGGAGCAACCATAAAAACAATTAAAGAAAGAAACAAACAAACAATAAAAAACACGGCCTTCCAGTTCTTCAGTGACAGACTTGCGCTTAAGGGCAAGAGCGGTTGAGAAGGAATTCTACTCCAGTGAGCGCAAAAGTCTGTTGTTCGGCCCGTGCAGTCTTGATTGAGTTAGGACCAGCAAGCGCCAGCCGTTTCGCTTGGTATGAAGAACTTGTCAGGCCTGTTGCTACTCTCTGGTTACCAGCCGGACGGGAGCATTGACATACCATCAACAAGGAAGAAACTCTTCCATCCTTTGTCCATCCTTTGTCCATCCTTTGTCCATCCTTTGTCCATCCTTTGTCCATCCTTTTGTACAGATTTTGCAGATGTGTTTACTAAATATGTATGTAAATGTGTGTGTGCGTGCGTGCGTGGGTGCGTGCTGCACGCACTCGCGTGTGTGTGTGTGTGTGTGTGTGTGTGTGTGTGTGTGTGTGTGTGTGTGTGTGTGTGTGTGCTTGCGCGCGCGCGCGCGCGTGCGTGCGTGCGTGCGTGCGTGCGTGCGTGCGTGCGTGCGTGCGTGCGTGTGTGTGTGTGTGTGTGTGTGTGTGTGTGTGTGTGTGTGTGTGTGTGTGTGTGTGTGAAGTTTTACCAGTATTTGTTTCATTAATATTTCCTAAAATTCTTCTTCTTCTTCTCCTTCTTCTTCTCTGTCTGTCTGTCTGTCTGTCTGTCTGTCTGTCTGTCTGTCTCTCTGTCTCTCTGTCTCTCTCTCTGGTGCATGAACACGACATGTAGATATGCCACGCATCAGTGTATGTAGCCATTACAGTACCAGCGAACGAAGAATGCCACAACTCGAGAAAACCACATTGGTCCTTCAGGTGTCTGTCATGTGACGTAGCTTCACATCAAGGCATGTGACGCTCCATCACATGTAGTTTAGTGATATGAATCATTTCCCCATGCCACAACTAAAAAAGAAGAATATTCACGTGGCTTGACTAGTGTAGCAGGCGTCCCCAAATAATTGTGAGTTCACTCATTAAAAGAAACAACGGTGGTCATTGGGTGAAAGTGACCACTGAGAGATAGTTTAATAAGGGCTGGTAAGGTGCTGGTCATGTGTTT
>CM065726.1:5866918-5876918 GCA_033310375.1 Conus canariensis
CCACTCGTCCTATGTAAGGTTAGAACGTGAACTTGACCTCAATGATCATGAAGGAACATCAAACCACTCGTCCTATGTAAGGTTAGAACGTGAACTTGACCTCAATGATCATGAAGGAACATCAAACCACTCGTCCTATGTAAGGTTAGAACGTGAACTTGACCTCAATGATCATGAAGGACCATCAAACCACTCGTCCTATGTAAGGGTAGAACGTGAACTTGACCTCAATCATCATGAAGGACCATCAAACCACTCGTCCTATGTAAGGTTAGAACGTGAACTTGACCTCAATGATCATGAAGGACCATCAAACCACTCGTCCTATGTAAGGTTAGAACGTGAACTTGACCTCAGTGATCATAAAGGAACATCAAACCACTCGTCCTATGTAAGGTTAGAACGTGAACTTGACCTCAATGATCATGAAGGAACATCAAACACTCGTCCTATGTAAGGTTAGAACGTGAACTTGACCTCATGATCATGAAGGAACATCAAACCACTCGTCCTATGTAAGGTTAGAACGTGAACTTGACCTCAATGATCATGAAGGAACATCAAACCACTCGTCCTATGTAAGGTTAGAACGTGAACTTGACCTCAATGATCATGAAGGAACATCAAACCACTCGTCCTATGTAAGGTTAGAACGTGAACTTGACCTCAATGATCATGAAGGAACATCAAACCACTCGTCCTATGTAAGGTTAGAACGTGAACTTGACCTCAATGATCATGAAGGAACATCAAACCACTCGTCCTATGTAAGGTTAGAACGTGAACTTGACCTCAATGATCATGAAGGAACATCAAACCACTCGTCCTATGTAAGGTTAGAACGTGAACTTGACCTCAATGATCATGAAGGAACATCAAACCACTCGTCCTATGTAAGGTTAGAACGTGAACTTGACCTCAATGATCATGAAGGACATCAAACCACTCGTCCTATGTAAGGTTAGAACGTGAACTTGACCTCAATGATCATGAAGGACCATCAAACCACTCGTCCTATGTAAGGTTAGAACGTGAACTTGACCTCAATGATCATGAAGGACCATCAAACCACTCGTCCTATGTAAGGTTAGAACGTGAACTTGACCTCAATGATCATGAAGGACCATCAAACCACTCGTCCTATGTAAGGTTAGAACGTGAACTTGACCTCAATGATCATGAAGGACCATCAAACCACTCGTCCTATGTAAGGTTAGAACGTGAACTTGACTCAATGATCTGAAGGACATCAAACCACTCGTCCTATGTAAGGTTAGAACGTGAACTTGACCTCAATATCATGAAGGACCATCAAACCACTCGTCCTATGTAAGGTTAGAACGTGAACTTGACCTCAATGATCATGAAGGACTCAAAACCACTCGTCCTATGTAAGGTTAGAACGTGAACTTGACCTCATGATCATAAGGAACATCAAACCACTCGTCCTATGTAAGGTTAGAACGTGAACTTGACCTCATGATCATGAAGGAACATCAAACCACTCGTCCTATGTAAGGTTAGAACGTGAACTTGACCTCAATGATCATGAAGGAACATCAAACACTCGTCCTATGTAAGGTTAGAACGTGAACTTGACCTCAATGATCATGAAGGAACATCAAACCATCGTCCTATGTAAGGTTAGAACGTGAACTTGACCTCAATGATCATGAAGGAACATCAAACCACTCGTCCTATGTAAGGTTAGAACGTGAACTTGACCTCAATGATCATGAAGGAACATCAAACCACTCGTCCTATGTAGGTTAGAACGTGAACTTGACCTCATGATCATAAGGAACATCAAACCACTCGTCCTATGTAAGGTTAGAACGTGAACTTGACCTCAGTGATCATGAAGGAACATCAAACCACTCGTCCTATGTAAGGTTAGAACGTGAACTTGACCTCAGTGATCATGAAGGAACATCAAACCACTCGTCCTATGTAAGGTTAGAACGTGAACTTGACCTCATGATCATGAAGGAACATCAAACCACTCGTCCTATGTAAGGTTAGAACGTGAACTTGACCTCAATGATCATGAAGGAACATCAAACCATCGTCCTATGTAAGGTTAGAACGTGAACTTGACCTCAATGATCATGAAGGAACATCAAACCACTCGTCCTATGTAAGGTTAGAACGTGAACTTGACCTCAATGATCATGAAGGAACATCAAACCACTCGTCCTATGTAAGGTTAGAACGTGAACTTGACCTCAATGATCATGAAGGAACATCAAACCACTCGTCTATGTAAGGTTAGAACGTGAAACTTGACCTCAATGATCATGAAGGAACATCAAACCATCGTCCTATGTAAGGTAGAACGTGAACTGTGACCTCAATGATCATGAAGGACATCAAACCACTCGTCCTATGTACGGTTAGAACGTGAACTTGACCTCAAGTGATCATGAAGGACCCATCAACCACTCGTCCTATGTACGGTTAGAACGTGAACTTGACCTCATGATCATGAAGGACATCAAACCACTCGTCTATGTAAGGTTAGAACGTGACTTGCCTCAATGATCATGAAGGACCATCAAACACTGTCCTATGTAGGTTAGAACGTGAACTTGACCTCATGATCATGAAGGACATCAAACTACTGTCCTATGTAAGGTTAGAACGTGAACTTGACCTAATATCATGAAGGACATCAACCATGTCTATGTAAGGTAGACGTGAACTTGACCTCAGTGATCATGAAGGAAATAAGCCTCGTCCTATGTAAGGTTAGAACGTGAAGCTTGACTCATGATCATGAAGGAACATCAAACCACTCGTCTATGTAAGTTAGAACGTGACTTGACCTCAATGATCATGAAGACATCAAACCACTCGTCTAGTACGTTAGAACGTGAACTTTAGTGACGGGTGTTTAGGTTGGTGGTTCGTATGGATATGTCTGAAGTTCGACGTGTCTATTGAGGCACAAAAGTTGTCTTAACCGTGACTACTCTGATCTGAAACTTTCCTACCGTATGTGTGACGTGTACTAGTGATGAGCCTTTCGCCGTATAGCGACCCATGAAGAGAATCACACTGTTGTGTCAGCGTACCTCGCTGATCATCAGTATATCTTTTCTTCATGACTCCGTCTATAGAACGGAGTCATTACGGACAGTGTCTGTTGTTGTGTTGTCTGTCCTGGCAAATGTGTGCCTCGCTCCGACACTGACACTTCTGAATTGTGTTTTTTCCGATGGCCGAGTTCTACCGTGCCGCTACTACGGCTAAAGCCCATAACTTTTTCATCTTTATGGAACATCTCAGTGACAAAATACATTATGACGCATGTTTGATTGTGACGTCAAATACATTATGACGCATGTTGATAGTGACGTTTTTTCTGAAGATAAACTGGGAGTACGTTTATATGCTTTGCATCTTGTTGATCTTTCCATCTTCATTTCATTTTTTATGAACATCATTGAACATGAACGAAGGAATACATTACCGACTGAACTCTTACCGCTGCTACCTGCTAGAATCATTCGACTGGTTTACCACTTACAAGTCGTAATGGTGGTCACTTCTCATCCGCCCCGCTCCGACCTTCGGCAGCCTACTCACTCACTTGCACTCCCTCTCGTCGTCCTTTCCTCTCTTCCCCGACGCCAGATCGTTAGAGAAAACTATACATTATTCATAGCTCAAATCAGAACACATTACGGCTTAGGTGCTTCCTCACTGTTATTTCAAGCAAAGACAACGTATTATCTATTTATTTCACGATTTGCGATTACGCTTCGATGTGTTCAAACGACTATTACTTCCAGGTCAGATTATTGATCTGTATGGGTATGTATGGACGTGTGACTGCATCTTGGTTAATTGCAATATCTGAAATGTCAACAAACAGATGAACATCTGTTTCTTTTTCCTCATGTTTTCTGTTTTACTTGAAAAAAAAAAAAAGTCCATCTTTTATGATAGTGTGTGTGTGTGTGTGTGTGTGTGTGTGTGTGTGTGTGTGTGTGTGTGCGCGCTTTTAACAATATACAAGCAAACTCTCACTCTCTGTCTGTTGTGTCTGTCTGTCTGTCTGTCTGTCTGTCTGTCTGTCTGTCTCTCTCTCTCTCTCTCTCTCTCTCTCTCTCTCTCTCTCTCTCTCTCTCTCTCTGGACAATATCCAACCAGTGACGCTGAGAAGCACACCTCACTAGAGTTGAGAAGCCAGTTACTGCCTATTCCAGGGCATTACAGCCCGGGTAAGAGTCAGGCAGATTCCTCAAGGCTTTAGTCTCTCACGGTAAAAAGCCTTTATGGAGTTCCAGGCTTTAGTCTCTCACGGTAAAAAGCCTTTTTGGAGTTCCAGCGCATCAAGGCAACTCTTTTCTTGTGGATCTTCCAATCCTTCGCCACCAGATTTTTTGTCAACCCGTGGGCACGTCGCCATCATTGCGATTGTTCGTCCTGAAGGCAAGCAGTCGTTGCAAATCGTTACAAAACAAACAAACAAACCAAAAAACTAAAACCTATGGAAGATGATTAAACTCAAAAGGCTATAATACCTGTTTTCTTTGTGGAAACAGCATTTTTTTTTCAAAGGTAGCGACGTTACTTGCTGTTTGCATGAGAAAATAGTAAGAATTATTGATGTTGTTGCTTCATAATTATTCGTTTTCTCATTTGTCGGCCTAATATAGCGATCAAACGTAATGAGCATGAGAAAAGGTCATTCTGAAGCATGAAAACAGATTATTATGGCCCATGAACACGGATGATTGTGGCTCTTGAAAGCATATAATTATGACTCGGGAAACCTGATTATCATAACTTATGAAAACAGATAAATTTAACTCTTGTGCATATACTTACATCATTGCGCGGACTATAGGCCTGTAAAGGAATGCCCAAGCCGGAACTAATAGCCATGATGAATTGTTTTCACTGTCTGAGGCTGGAGAAAGAGCCATCAGTTTGTTTTCTATTGACTCAAGATTTCTTCACAGCGTCAAAGCCAGTGAAAAATATTTGAAATGAGAAGGACTGTATCACATTTAGCGTTTTTGTTTTCCTGCTATGGTGTAATGTGAAAACAGTCATCATCTTTGTTTTTAATTGATGTCAGTTACTGTTTTCTTCACTAAAACAGCCATTATACCCTTTTGAACACAGCAGTTTCGCATAGTTTTCCGTTCCCGTTATCATCAGTGTCACATTAAAACAACAACAACAAAAACAAAAACACTTTGGCACGTGGAAAATTCGCCGTCCCTCCGGACCACAGCGATGCTGATGACCGCGCGAAGCCGGGGGATCAACGGTGAGTCCGCCCCCTAAACCTTCACCTGTCTGTTCTCCTCAGCGTTTGGCCGCCGTGGCTAACCTGGCGCGAGGAATGCCGTACATGATGTAAGGACAGCCCGGCAACGACGTCCTCTCCACCTGCCTGTCCTCGGGAAGCCTCCTCAGACCTCCCTTGGCCGCCTGCACGATGGTCCGCACGTTCTGCACACTCAAAGGCTGCCGGCGGATCTCCGACTGGCGCAGGTGAACGTGGCGTCCTTGGCGCAGGAGAATGACAGCGGCCAGTAATCGGTTGGCCTGCATCCGCCACTTCATCCACGACCGGAAGTCAGAGGCGTCTCGGGGCTGCTGCGGGACCTCGATGTTCTTGTCGTGAAGGATCTTCTTCTCCCGGGCGCTGAGGTTGAGGTTGTTGAGGGTGTCGGCGTGGAAGTCCACATCGTCATCGTCGTCGTCGTCGTCGTAGTCGGGCTCCATCTCAAGCGTGTAATCCAGCTCCGGTTCCTCGGGCGCGTCAAGGTCAAAATGAAGGTCATCCCCGAGGTCAGAGGGCGGCGGCGAGAAAGGGGCCGATGGCGTGAGAGGCCGCGTCCTGTAAATGGGGAGGTTCACAGAAGACCCGGTCTCCACCACTCCTTCGCTGTAGAACTGCTGCAAGTCCGGATACAGCTTGGTGCCGGATGCTGCGGGCTGCTGCATTCTCGAGTGTTGATGCTTTGCCCAGTGGATCTGTTACGTGAGACGTAGGGCTTTTTCTGCAAGTGCACGTGCAGGCTGAATGATCGTCGTGATCAGACACGCGCCGCCTTCAGAGTGGCTCTGAATCTGGCTTTGGTGAGATGGTGTGGGTATTCCGGTTGCCTGCAACAAATATCGCGACTGGAGTTTTAGGGAAGTGGGGACATCGGCCCGGAGTTCTGTTTTCTGCCTGGGTCAAAGTTCCATATACTTGAGAGAGAGAGAGAGAGAGAGAGAGAGAGAGAGAGAGAGAGAGAGAGAGAGAGAGAGAGAGAGAGACTTGACACTTTGACACTTTGATATTTTATTGTCATTACCAAAGAGGTCTTTTGACAAGTGGGGAGAAGTAACAGAACAAAAACATTTCCCTCTTCCTTTCCGGCAAACAAATAGTACACTTTCATTCCTAGTGTGTATCAAATCCAAAATTAACAAAAACAAATAAATTCGTAACATTTTGTTATGTCCTCACCTCACGCACGGGAGTAATGCAGTAAGGTTTAAAAAAAAAAAAAAAAAAAAAAGCACCTTAAGACTGACTCGACCATCCGCTGAATCAAATGATGACATTGTATTTTACTGATGTCTTCAACATGAAAAAAAAAAAAAAAAGACTGACTCGACCATCCACTCAATCAAATGATGACATTGTATCTTACTGATCTCTTCAACATGCGATGAATGATAACATTCATTCAGATATCTCATATAATGTATTATCTTCAATTTCACTATCCTTCATCCGTCTAATTTTCAATGCTTCCGCGATGAATTTCGCAACTGATTTTATTACAATTTCATCATCTGATGATAACACATCAGCGACATTTTGTCTTTTCGCTATATCTAACTGGAAAAATGAACAGTTTGTCCGCACTTCATTATAAGCAGTACAGTGGAACAGAAAGTGTTCTTCGTCATCAATAATATGTCTACATGCAGGACAAGGAGATTCTGTGGATGTTTCACATTCAAACCATCTTTTGTTCGCATTAAAACCTAAAGTCCTCAACCTAAATCTTGCGTAATTTATTCTGTGCCATTTATCTGTTATGACATTGAGAAACTTTTCAGAATGAAACACATTCTTAAATGAGAAAAACCAGCGATATTTTTCTTTACTTTCCATATCCGAGTGCCAATTCTGTTTAAAAGAACAAATAAGCCTGTCTTTAAATTCCGCAATGAACTGTTGCTCATTACCTACTTCCTGAGTCATCCACACTATTCCAAAACCCTGTTCTGAAAGGACTTTCTTTACTTTATGAGCCCAGTTTTCTTTACCTTTTTCCATTTCCAGAAGCATCATATCATAGGCTTGCCTGCTCAAACGGGACTGGGGTAGCTTCAAGATCTTCAACCAATATTTAATACATTTCACAAATGTACTTATATACAAAGGGTATCTGCCCATTTCTCCATATAAGACGGTGTTGGATGAATGAATAGGTACTTGAAGGAAACGCTTCATAGCATACGTATGTACTTTTTCCATCTGCGAATTTTCATGTAAGCCCCAAATTTCAGCTGCATAAGTAAGAAGAGGTTTTATCTGTGTATCAAACATTTTCCAAAATATACCACAGTCTGTACAGTTCAGTTTTCTCAGGGATTTCAGAATTTCAATAGTACCTTTTTTCCCTTTTCTCAGAGATTCTTCATAGATACAACACACACACACACACACACACACACACACACACACACACACACACACACGCGTGCGCGCGCGCGCGCACGCACATACACACACACACACACACACAACACACACACACACACACACACACACACACAACACACACACACACACACACACACACACACACACACACACACAAGCACACACACATACACACACATACACACACACACACACACACACACACACACACACACACACACACACACACCACTCTCTCTCTCTCTCTCTCTCTCTCTCTCTCAGAAGAATCTCTGAGAGAGAGAGAGAGAGAGAGAGAGAGAGAGAGAGGAGAGTGTGTGTGTGTGTGTGTGTGTGTGTGTAACTAAGGAACAAACTGAACAAATAAATTGCATATTGCTAAAATAGAGAAGGGGAACATGTCTTGCTTTTTAGTTTGTGTAGTATTCTATGTAGACCGCAAGAACACCGGCTAATAACCAAACAGCGAACTTACAACTGATTAACTAACAGACTACTGAACTAACTAAATGACAACCTAACTTACAACTTGATCAAAAACAACAACAACAACAACAACAACAACAACAACGACTTCAACAACAACAGAACAACACTGTTTACGGTATCTCCGAAGACGGATGGTGGGTAACTTGATGGTAGGAGGCACACAAATCTCCTTGCTGGTCGAATCATGAAATTCTAGCCGACGAACGAAGAAGAAGGAGAAGGAGCAGGAGAAGGAGGAGAAGGCGAAGAGTGATCGAAAGAAGGAAGGAAAGAAAGAAAGAAAGGAAGGAAGAAAAAGAAAAAGAAAGAGATATTCGACATTTTAGTCCGATTGTGGAAATGATTTCATAATGACATCAAGCTTTTCTTTAAGTTTTATCCTTCAAAAGATCATAATTATTCGCATCTCAGTCATAGACTTGGAACTTAATAACAGCAATATTTTTTGTTTCTCTTTGTTTCACTTTCTTTTTCTTTCTTTTTTTTTTATTCTGTCTTCTCCTCTCCCTCTTCCTTCTCCTGAGAGAGAGAGAGAGAGAGAGAGAGAGAGAGAGAGAGAGAGAGAGAGAGAGGAGAGTAGGGACAAAAAGCCAGGTCAGTAGTGTCGTAGTAATAGTAGTGATAATGGTAATGGTAATAAAAGATCATTACTATTATCATTTTCAACACGACTCTAACAATGATACCCACCATCATCCTGAAAACTCACCATTTCATCCACAAAAACTAAACTAAAACACACAACCGTGTGTATCTCTTAACCGAAACATAACACAACACCACCACGACTTTTCAACCTTATTCAACACAGAAACTGACCTGTATAACTCGCAAGAAGCAGAACTGCGTAGACTCACTCTGACGTGAACACTGAAAGAAAGAAACACACATGCCACAGGCACTGTCCAGTGTCTGCCTGCCAAGGCGTGCTTCTCGCCAACCCTTGAACTGTTCCCAGCTCTAATCCTCCTCAAAGAGTGCCAGCGACAGAAAGCGTGTGCCAGCCCTAATCGGGGGATATGTTATTAAGCGGTTCACCTGCTTGTCCTTCGGCGCGCTGCCTGCACACTCACTATACCCGCGCTGCCAGCCAGCTCCGTTTTTAAAGCTGTAAACTGATGTAAACAGTTACCGCGGAAGGCTTGGGCGGTGTTCAGTGGGTTGCGTGTTTGGCCCGCATTTTCCTACTTTTTTTTCTTCTTGTCACTTGACTTTTCCCCTATTATCACACGCCCACTCCTCTGGGCTATGAGGCGGTGAGCGTGGGTCGTATCAGAGAAATATATTTCTAAACATTTTCTGCCCATGCCTGCTCCGTCACAGAGTTGTTGTGTCCTGCGGGCTTAAACGGGAAGGCTGGAATCACATAACTGGTTTACGTGAGAAGGCTGGAATCATATACCTGGCTGAAGTGAGAAGGTTGGAATCACATACCTGGCTTCAGTGGGAAGGTTGGAATCACATAGCTGGCTGAAGTGAGAAGGCTGGAATAACATACCTGGCTTCAGTGAGAAGGTTGGAATCACATAGCTGGCTTAAGTGAGAAGGCTGGAATCACATAGCTGGCTGAAGTGGGAAGGCTGGAATCACATACCTGGCTTGAGTGGGAAGGCTGGAATCACATACCTGGCTTGAGTGGGAAGGCTGGAATCACATACCTGGCTTGAGTGAGAAGGCTGGAATCACATACCTGGCTGAAGTGGGAAGGCTGGAATCACATAGCTGGCTTCAGTGGGAAGGCTGGAATCACATACCTGGTTTAAGTGGGAAGGCTGGAATCACATACCTGGCTGAAGTGGGAGGGCTGAAATCACATACCTG
>CM065726.1:5899418-5904418 GCA_033310375.1 Conus canariensis
TCGAGAAGATACAACAGTGAATTTCACAGGAGTTACATTTCGCAGCTTACAACAGGAGTACAATAGTGATGTGGATAAACCATCCATTTAAAACAGGTAACACCTTAAATGGTCCAGCCATCCAGAAGTTGCTGTTCGAATCCTGGAAACAGCGGATGACAATGTGTGGCGGTGGGAGGGTATCTAGGAGACATGAACCGGCACGGCCGTCCTTAAAGTACAAGCAGTTCAGAGTCGAAACATTTATCTGAAGGGGGGGGGGGGAGTGGGGGGGGAGTGGGGGGGGGAGGGAGAGAGGGTGTTTCTTCTCTCAAGACCTTCTGCTGTCAAGTTATTCCTAGAGTTTCTTGCTACTCTTGGAGTGGCTGTCCCACCCATCAAGCACGACTCACAGCTCGTGCGCTGCTCTTTTAAAAAAGAAACAACTGATCGTGTGGCTGGACCTGTCTCAGCTGTATTGTAAAATTTCAGCATCACCGCATATTTCTCGGTATGAAAATTTCAGAAAGAGCACCTCGTTATAGTACAGCGCCGTCTATCTCTTCTCTCTCTCTCTCTCTCTCTCTCTCTCTCTATATATATATATATATATATATATACATACATACATACATACAGAGAGAGAGAGAGAGAGAGAGAGAGAGAGAGAGAGAGGGAGATTTTCTATTGGTTTACTTATTAACAAAGTGGAACTTTGCCGGGGGACAACTTCTTTGTTGTCCTGGTTTCTTTTATGTGTGCGACGTGGATGCCGTTTGCTTTCGGGACCTCGTTTTATTGTCTCATCCAGAGACTAGCACTTGAGGCACCACCTAAAGCCGTAGCAGGTGTATGTAATAGAGCAAACAACCAAGCTGTAATGGCAGATTAAAACAAAATCTGATCACAGTAGCCTCTATCCAAGTAGTAGATAATAGACATTATGTCTTATTATCATAACAGACATCCGAGGCCTTGGATCGGATGTAGTAACTTTAAGGTAGAAAGAAAAAGAAGGGAGGGGGATGGAGAACGGTCGCAAGTGGGGGAGGGGGTGTGAACGCCCTGTACAGGAGGCTTGAACAACAGCCCGAGCGAGACGACTGTTTTCCACTGGTCCAGCATCCCACCGCGGAACTCACAACAGCAGAAAGACAGAACGTAGCTCTGGCTGCTCTAGCCTTCCTCTGTTGACAATCACCTCAAAGACCTTGAACTCGGCTCTCGAACTGTAACAGGCTGTTACACAGAACATTCCATCAAACAAAGAAAAGCATTCACCAGCCTTCAAGTGCCGGAGAGACTTAGCCAAGTGGCGAACGCCGCCATTAAGAAGGAAACGAAATAGCGTCCCCTCCATAAAACTCGGGCGAGTAGGAGTCGAATACAGCGGATGGAGAAAGCAGCTTCTCCGTCAGGGTCAAACACCTACTTTCCAACTCTCAGAGATCACCGGAGAAAGACACAGGCAGCCTGCCGATTTGATACTTCAACAACTGTTTCGTTATTACATCGTTGGTCGGTCGGTTTACCTGCTTGTTAACCAGATCATGCAAAACCTGACCAGAGTTTCAATACATTCAGCGGAAAGATAGCACGTACCCCATACGCGATCTTATTAAGATTTCGTGCGGATCCGTGGCGCGAATCAGGATGAAACAGCGAATTTTATCCGTTCGACTTTGGTAGAGGTGGCGTTCTCATAAGTGCCTTTTCCCCTCTTTATTTGTCTGTCTTTCATTGCAACGGAGAGGCAGATGAACAAAGATAGTAACCTGCTGGTTTCATTTCATTCATATCGCTGTTGTTTTTTTTTCTCTCTCCCCCCCTTTTTTTCTCATATTTTCATCGTCTGCACAATAATTATCAATCATGTCATAATAATTATTACCATAACGAGTCGTGGCAGGAATCGTAATATTAGTAGCAGCAGCAGCAGCAACAGCGGTAGTAGCATCATTATTAGCAGAGAGACAACTCCACTAATCACAGCTGAAGGGAGATAGGAAAAACTGAGCAGCCATGAGAGAGAGAAAGAGAGAGAGAGAGAGAGAGAGAGAGAGAGAGAGAGAGAGCATCATGGAAAAATAACCCTGCTGTAATAGCCGCCATTTTGCTGTAGCAGTAAGTGTGCTCCGAGCGGTGTCATCAGCTTTTCACAAGCGCCGTGATTGTAGACTGCAATCTTAACGACTGCTGGCAGCAGCTTTCTTTATGAAACACGGCTGTTTGACTTGCGTTGTTACATTCGTTTGGCGGTCTAGTTGCTCGAGTGTTATACCCGGAATTTATCTCCCGCCTACGGTCTTTACACATTTAGCCTTGTTTTCCGTGTTGTTTACCCTGTGGGCATGCCTGGGGCTCATTCAGTTCAAATGCAGGCCCTCTGATGGAAATTCTTTGCCAGCAACGTGGGCATGCCTGGGGCTCATTCAGTTCAAATGCAGGCCCTCTGATGGAAATTCTTTGCCAGCAACGTGGGCATGCCTGGGGCTCATTCAGTTCAAATGCAGGCCCTCTGATGGAAATTCTTTGCCAGCAACGTGGGCATGCCTGGGGCTCATTCAGTTCAAATGCAGGCCCTCTGATGGAAATTCTTTGCCAGCAACGTGGGCATGCCTGGGGCTCATTCAGTTCAAATGCAGGCCCTCTGTCTGATGCAAATTCTTTGGCAGCAACCACCTCTTTTCTGTAACTCTCTTCGGCCCCTTCCCCCCACCCCACCCCTTTCCCCATTATTTTTGTCTTTATTTACTGTCGCCAGGCTGCTTTCCTGCCTCTGTGGACCATTTTCCTGGTTTTGTTCTGAAGGCTCTTCTACACGTTTTTTTCTGGTCACAATTTATGACGTGCTGTTTTTCTTTCTTTATTGTAATATAGCGACCAGAGAGCGAAAATTGTACACACTGCCCACAGAGAACACTGTTTATTCTGCGGTGTCTGTTTCCCTATGTGGCTTCTGAATGCTTTTTGGGGTCATATCAAGACCCGGTTTTTATGACTGAAAAAACAAACAAACTGGAATTCATTATTGAAAATGAAATGAGGCAGGGAACAGTAAACAAGAAGCAGTAAACAAGTAGGGTAACTTTTGGTCCCATAGGAAAACCTAACACAGAGTAATATGATTACTCTGGTTTAGCATGTCATTACGTTTTTAAGATGTGAATAAAAGTTACTCTGTGTTAGGTTTTCCTATGGGACCAAAAGTTACCCTATTTATTTACTGTTTGGAATTCATTAATCAAGCGGAACGGTTGGCGCTCACAACACGGCTCGGTTTCATCTGCCTTAACAGTGTCAATGCTTTAGTAAGCGTGTCATATGTCGTTTAATTTTTCTTCTTTTCATCATGTAATCTTTCTTCAGCATGTGATTACGTTTTTCAGGTGTGATTCTTTTTTTTCCCTGTATGAGTTTGACAGCCCTAAGTGTTTGAGAATTAGGCGAATCACATAACTGGATACGTACATTAACATTCTGTAGGTAAAAGAGGTGGAGAGAACAGCCGCCATGGTGCTGTGGTTGGCGTCATGGATTCCCGGCTGGGAGGTACATGTTCGATTCCCATTATAGCCATTTATATTTGTGGGATTTTTCGGCTCGAGATCGGCTCTTAACCTGAGTTGAGTTTGCTATAAGCTCGTTTGGGAGGACTGGAACGACACTGTCGAGTTTTAACGATTTAGTCGATGTGTCTTTTAGGGTGTTGCTTAACCAACACTGCAAGTGTCTGAATCACTCAGGCCTGGCTGACGTTATGGGATCATTTGGGAAGACTGGAATAACACAGTCCAGTTTCATCAATTTCATGAATGAGTCTTTGAGAGGGTTGCTCAAATTTCCTGACCAACACTGCAGGTGTCTGTGTCTCTTGGGCCTAGTTGACGCCGGGATGTGTTATAAAAATAGAGGTACAGCCCTGTCACGTAGCCTCATGCCAGAATGTTTGATTAGCATTTCAGAAAAAAAGTGTCATGTCCTGCTCTCATCGTCTTTGTTTTGATTTCTTGTCAACATCTATGTCCTCGGTGAGTTCACGTCGGGGACGCTGCCACTGGTCAATTCATAGGGATGTGGTAGCTCCCTCCACACGCTGGCATCGTGACTAAGCTCTTACTGTCGTCAGCAGGGGGTTAGTCGGTGGCGTCTTGCCAACGTTGGATCAGAATAACACTTCTCACCACTGTCGACGTGACTCGGCAGCTGTGCAGAGTCTTCACCGGAAGGTTGCCTCTTGATGCCTTGACATTGATTGCTCCCTGTGGATTGCCACTGCCTGGGCTGCTACAAGACGACTCGTGGTATGGCTGTGGACAGGGGGGGGGGCGGGGCGGAATGAGCGACGGGGGTATAATGCCACTGAGAGAGAGAGAGAGAGAGAGAGAGAGAGAGAGAGAGAGAGAGAGAGAGAGAGGAGAGAAGAGAGAGAGAGAGAGAGATGGACAAACAATCAAAAAATGTATTTCGTCCTCGATTTGATGACAGATTGGACAGTTCTTGGAGTTTAATGTATATCTTTGATGAGAGAGGGGAGAGAGAGAGAGAGAGAGAGAGAGAGAGAGAGAGAGAGAGAGAGAGAGAGAGAGAGGAATCAATACGACGCTAAGCCAACCTGGTCTCCACTTCAGCTTCTCTATCTTTCAAATCCACTTCATCTTCCCCATACACAAGGTCACTGTTGTCTTTCCGGGCCAGAGGTCAGACAGGAACTAATCGTTTACCCTCACGATTTTTCCCGGTGCATCATAATAAGCGGTGTTCTCTGACTGGTGCAAGAAACGGTCGGCATTCTTACTCTCCTGTGCAGGGTCGTATGGAAGATCAGCTGTTGCCAGTATATCAGTTGTCTGCCTTTATCCACACCACCACTGTAGTTTAAGCGGACAGCAAGCGCCAGGAAAACGTGGTGATTTTGTAGAAGGGAAGGTCATTCTTACAAACAGTACGACCAGCAGCAAAGCTTTGATTCTTTTAGACAAGCCTTTCCAATCTTTTCTTACAGGTTTAAGATTAGTATG
>CM065726.1:5909865-5932365 GCA_033310375.1 Conus canariensis
CATATAAACAGCCCAGATGTGCCCGTCATATATAACAGTCAATGTGCCCGTCAAAATAAACATCAGATGTCCCTCAATATAACATCAGATGTCCACCATGTGTTACAATCTGCTCACCTATATAAAGTCAATGTGCCCGTCATATACAACAGTCAGAGTCCCGTCATATATAACAGTCAGATGTGCCCGTCATATATAACAGTCAATGTGCCCGTCATATAAACATCAGAATGTGCCCGTCATATAAACATCAGATGTGCCCGCATATAAAAATTCAATGGGCCCGTCATAAAATAACATCAGATGGCCCGTCCATATACAACAGTCAGAGTTCCCGTCAATATAACATAATGTGCCCCATATACAACAGTCAGATGTCCCGTCAATATAACAGTCAGATGTGCCCGCAATACAACATCAGATGTGCCCACCATATTAATCAATGGGCCCGTCATATACAACATCAGATGCCCATCTATATAACAGTCAATGTGCCCAACCTATATAACTCAGATGTGCCGTCATATATAACATCAATGTGTCCACCATGGTAACAGATAGTTGCCCCAACATATATAACAACAGATTGCCCAAACATGGTAACAGATAGATGTGCCCAACATGTGTAACAGATAGATTGCCCAAACTGTGTAACAGATAGATGGCCCAACAGTGTAACGACAGATGGCCCAACAGTGAAACAGATAGATGTGCCCAACATATAAACAATAATTTTCCGAACATATGTAACAGATAGATGTGCCCAACATATAAACAACAGATGTCCTAACATATGAACGATAAGTCCCAACATGGTAACAGATAGATGTGCCCAACATATATAAACAGTCAGTTTACCCAACATGTAACAGAAGATGTGCCCAACATGTGTAACAGAAGTTGTGCCCCAGCAAAAAATCAATTGCCCAACCCAATGTGAACAGATAGAGTCCCAACATTAAATAACATCAGATGTCCCAACAGTGTAAAAGATAGATGCATCAGAGATAAGACGTCGGAAGACCAAGGCCAGGATTTAAACCACAGTGCCAAGGACATCCACGCTGTTTTGGGAGGAAATTTGCACAGGCCCTCGATGCCAGGCCCTGAAACTCAACCTGCCACGAGCAAACGAAACTGAAGATTGGGAAAAAACTGATGCAAAAATCGTCCAAAGACTCGATCACGATAGGGAAAAGCACCCTGGAACACAAACAGCCACAAAAGGGGACTTTTGGTTGCCCACATGTAGAGACGCCTAAGGACAAAACTACCCCAAAAGAAAACACCTCCAAAGAAATCCAGACGCCAAGAAAAGATGGACAAGATCAGGTCCAAAGAAAAACCTCAAGATGAAAAATGAAACCGCACTGCCACTGAAAAACAAGGCTTGGAAAAACTGTGGAAAAAACCTAAAAGAAAAACACAGTGCCCTCAGCAAAGCGGAATCTGCGGGGAAAAGGAAGAGCAAAAAAGAAGAAGACCAAGAGCGTTTCTTCGGGAGACCCCTTCCAGTTTGCCAGAACACGTTTGAGCAGCCAAAATCTGGGACCCTAAGTGTGGACAAAGGAGTTCTTGAGCAGCATCTGAGAAAACATACTCTGACCCACAGAGCAAAGCACCACTCGACATTCAAGGTCTGGTGTGCCAACCAACCCTGAGGAACAGTTCAATGGCAAGCCTCCAACGATGGCGGAAATCAAGAAGGTGGTCGACAAAGCCAGAGCCAAATCATCACCAGGGCCAAACGGAATACCTTACCAGCTTATACAAGAAATGTCCCAAGTGCTGGAGTGGCTCCACAGCTGCTGCGATCGGCTTGGAGAAACCAGAAGATCAGCGGCCAGTGGATGACGGCAGATGGTGTGTACATCCCCAAAGAGCAAAACTCAAGTGACATTAGCCAGTTCAGGCCAATATCACTACTGAACGTCGAAGGGAAAATCTTCTTCTCTGTCATGGCAGCAAGGCTGACCAAGTACCTGATGGAAAACAAGTACTTGATGTGTCAGTCCAGAAAGGTGGCATCCCAGGCGTGGCGGGCTGTGTAAACACCCACAATGAATCTGGGAACCAATCCAAAAAGCAAAAACAGAAAAGAGAGACCTGGACGTAGTGTGGCTTGATCTGGCAAACGCATATGATCGGTGCCCCATGAGATGATAAAGTTGGCTCTTGAGATGTACCATGTGCCAAAGAACATCCCGACATGCTCAAGAAGTACTTCAATGGCTTCTCAATGCGGTTCTCTACCAAGGAGTACACAACAGACTGGATCAACTTGGATAGTGGTATTGCAATGGGCTGTGCAATTTCCCCAATACTGTTCGTGCTGGCATGGAACTCATCTTGAAAGCAGCAACAAACAACGCGAGACAAACAGACCTTGGCGATGGGTAACAAGATGCCTCCTCTCAAGGCCTTCATGATGACACTACAGTGATTTCATCCAGAGAAGACAGACAACGTCATGTGCTGGAGAGGCTGGACGACATAGTTGCCTCATCCAGAATGAAGTTCAAGCCAAAGAAATCACGGAGTCTCTCACTGAGGAAAGGAAAAGTGGCCGGATCTGTGGTCTTCAGTGTTGCCAACCAGGCCATTCCAACAGTCACAGAAGAACCAGTCAAGAGCCTTGGAAGATGGTATGATGATACGCTGAAAGACACACAAAGAGCAAAAGAAACCAAGCAGATGGCGGAGGAAGTGCTTGGAGACCATTGACCAAGTGGGCACCCTGGCAAATACAAGGTCTGGTGTCTGCAGTTCATGCTGATACCAAAGCTGCTATGGCCTCTGATGATATACGACATCTGCACCACATAGTGGAGGCAATGGAAGCCAAAATCAACAAGTTCACAAGGAAATGGCTTGGTGTCCCACCCTGTCTGACTGACATAAGCGCTGTACTGTCGCCAAGCAAAGCTGAAAAACTACCCCTGAAATCCATCCTGGAGGAATACAAAGCAGGGAAGAATCAGACTCAAGCATGCTGGAGGACTCAGAGACAAGGTGGTAGAATGCAATTAGGCCCAGCTGAAGACGACAGAAAATGGAAAGTTCAAGAGGCGATGGATTCTGCAAAAGAAAGTCTCAAGATCAGAGAAATAAACAGGACACACAGACCAACAGACAAGGACTGGGGGTGACCAAAACTGAATGGTGTCAAAGGCCAAAGAAAAGCCAAAAGAGACATGATGATTCAGAGATGGAGAAAAGAAGAAGACCAAAAAAGACTCCAAAAAGCAGTCCAGCAGAGCCAGCAAGGGCAAATGGACAACGTGGGAGAATGCACTCCAAAGAAGTCTCACTTGGAATGACATTTGGCACATGGCCCCCTCTCAGATCAGCTTCATTCTCAGATCTGCATATGACCTTCTGCCCTCAAATGCAAACCTGTGAAGTGGGGGAAAACAGACGATCCTGCATGCCCCCTCTGCCATGAAAAACAAACAGTGGAGCATGTCCTAAGCTCATGTAAAGTAGCCCTGGCTCAAGGAAGGTACACATGGAGGCACAACCAAGTGCTCAAAGAAATTGTACAAGTAGTCTGGGCTAGTACCAACACCACAAAAGGGAAAATCAGGACTCCAAAAGCACCCGCAACATTCTTCACGGCAGGAGGCAGCAAATCATGGCCAAGAACAACAGTGCCACTCGAAACATGCAGGCAGAGTCTGCTGGACGGGCAGATGACTGGGAGTGCACTGCAGACCTCCCAGAATGGAAGAGTCACCCAGAGATCATCAGCAAGAGTGGCATGAGACCAGACATAGTAGTCCACTCTAAGTCAACCAAGCAGCTGATCATGATCGAGCTCACGGTGCCATATGAGAACAGAATGGAGGCAGCTCAAATCTACAAGACTGAAAAGTATGCTGATCTGGCAAACAGCCTGAGGAGAGAAGGCTATCAGGTCAAAGTCCTCACTGCAGAAATTGGAGCTAGGGGGTTTGTAGGAACGTCTGCATACAGCCTCATGAAACAGCTCTCAGTTGCAGGGAAGGAAAAAACCAGAGCCCTGAAAGCAATGGCAGAAGCGGCAGAGAGGTGTTCAAGCTGGATCTGGTCAAGGAGGAACAAAAGTGAACTTCATAAGGCTTAATTTCCCTACAAATATCAGGTGTCCCTGTGGCTCAGTGGTTAAAGCGCGAGTCATTAAGTGGAAAATGGGCATGTCCAGAGGGTCATGGGTTCGAATCCCAGCCATGGCTCGTCACAAGATGGGAAAAAAAGGGGCAGCAGAGGGACATCCGGAGTCATGAACCGGGTGTGGCCCAACCCCCCTAGAGTGTCAGGAGATAAGGGCCGAAACTTTTGCTTGAAGGGGGCTTCTCTTCTGAGGACTCTCTGCTGCCACGCTCTCCACGAGTTTCTTTCTACTAGATGTGCCCAACATGTGTAACAGATACATATGCCCAATATGTGTAACAGATAGATGTGCCCAACAGATATAACTCTCAGATGTGCCCAACATGTGTAACAGATAGATGTGCCCAACATGTGTAACAGATAGATTTGCCCAACATGTGTAACATATTGATTTGCCCAACATACATAACAGATAGATGTGCCCAACAGATATAACTCTGAGATGTGCCCAACATGTGTAACAGATAGATGTGCCCAACATGTGTAACAGATAGATGTGCCCAACATATATAACAGATAGATTTGCCCAACATGTGTAACATATTGATTTGCCCAACATACATAACAGATAGATGTGCCCAACATGTGTAGCAGATAGATGTGCCCAACATATGGAACAGATAGATGTGCCCAACATATGGAACAGATAGATGTGCCCAACATATGGAACAGATAGATGTGCCGAACATATGTAACAGATAGATGTGCCCAACATGTGTAACAGATAGATGTGCCCAACATATGTAACAGACAGATGTGCCCAACATATGGAACAGATAGATCTGCCCAACATATGGAACAGATAGATGTGCCCAACATATGGAACAGATAGATCTGCCCAACATATGGAACAGATAGATGTGCCCAACATATGGAACAGATAGATCTGCCCAACATATGGAACAGATAGATGTGGCGAACATATGTAACAGATAGATGTGCCCAACATGTGTAACAGATAGATGTGCCCAACATATGTAACAGACAGATGTGCCCAACATATGTAACAGACAGATGTGCCCAACATGTGGAACAGACAGATGTGCCCAACAGAATGAGGAGGATATGAAGGAACTGAAAGGAAGATAAAGCAAAAGAATGAAGAAAAAGGAGGGAGAGATGGAGGTTGAAGCAGGAGGAAGAAGGAGGAAGAGGTGGAAGTGGAATCCAGAGAAAGGAAGAAGAGACGTAGGTTAAAAGAAAAGAGTGCATAAGAGTAAGGAAAAGAGAAGGAAGGAAGGGCAAGAAAGAAGAAGAGAATGGTGAAGATCAAAGCGGAAGAATAAGCAGAAGAAGGCGCAGAGAACAGGAGAAAAATGAGAACTAAACTGGATGAAAGAACGGGAAGAACAAGAGAGGAAGGAGGAGGAAGAAAACGAGGAAGAAGAGGGGGTAGAGGGAGATTCAAAGAAAAGGAAGAGGAAGAAAAAAAGTTCAAAGAGGTAGAAGAAGAAGAAGAAGAAGAAGAAGAAGAAGAAGAAGGGTGATAAGTGAAGAAAAAGAAGAGGAGGAGGAGGAGGAGGAGGAGGAGGAGGAGGAGGAGGAGGAGGAGGAGAGGAAGAAGAAGACAAACGAGTGGGTTCAAAGACGAGAAAGAGAAAAGGAAGAATGAAGTTCAAAATGAGGAAGGAGAGGAAGTAGGATGATCAACAGAAGAAGAAGAAGGAGATGAATGAGGAAGCTCAAAGATGAGCTAAAGAGGAAGAAAAAAAAGATTTTAAAAAAAGGAGAGAAAGGAGGAGGAAACAAGAAGAGAAAGAAGAAGAGGGAGCAGGAGGTAAAAAGCGGAAGAAGGAGAGCAAAGAGAATATTCAAAGAAGAGGAAGAAGAGGAAGGAAGGGGGACAAAGAAGGGAAGGAAGAAGAGGAGACAGGAAGTTCAAAGAAGGGGAAGAGGAAGAAGAAGGAGGGAGAAAGAAAGGGAGGAAGGAAGAAGTTCCAAAAAAAAGAGGAAGATGAAGGAGAATAAAGGTGATGAAGAGAAGGAAAGAAAGGGATGAAGGAAAGAATGAAGTGGAGAGAGGAGGGTAACAGAAGACGAAGAGTAGGAGGAGGAGGATAAATGAAGCTGAAGAAAGAGAGGAAAGAAGACGATTAAACAGAAAGAAGGAGGAGAAGGAAGAGATTGAAAGAAGAAGGAGAAGGAAGAGGTTGAAAGGAGGAGAAGGAAGAGATTGAAAGAAGAAGGAGAAGGAAGAGATTGAAAGAAGAAGGAGAAGGAAGAGATTGAAAGAAGAAGGAGAAGGAAGAGATTGAAAGAAGGAGGAGAAGGAAGAGATTGAAAGAAGGAGAAGAAGGAAGAGATTGAAAGAAGAAGGAGAAGGAAGAGATTGAAAGAAGAAGAAGGAAGAGGTTGAAAGAAGAGGGAAAAGAAAAGCAAAAAGAAGATGATGAAAACGAAGAAGAGTTGGAGAAAGAAAGAATAAGAAAGAAGAAGAGTTAGGAGAAAAATGAAGAAAAGAAAGAAGAATGAGAAGGGAGATGAAAGACTAGGGGAAAAAAAGTGTGAAGCAAAAAGAATGAAGACGAAGAAGAAAAGCGAAGAGAAAGATAGAAGAAGAAGAACAAGAGTAAAAGGAAGAGATAGAAAGAGAATGGAAGAGGAGGACTAAATAGAGAAAGGGAGCAACGGGGCAAGATAAAGAGAAAAAACGAGGAAGAGAATGAATAAGGAAGGAGTGAGTAAAAGCAGCGCAAAGAGAAGGAAGAAGACGGATGCCAAACAAAGAGAAAAAAGAAGAAGGATTATAACACACACACACACACACACACACACACACACACACACAAACACAAAACGATTCAAAGATTTTAATCCTGCGACCCCTTTTGGGGCATGGAGGACTTGAAACAAATCAAACAAATAGAAATGAAACAAATCAAACGTCAAAATTTTCCCTATAATTAACGTACTGAATATAATGTTACACAACTTTACTAAGTTTCAAAAACTTCGCTAAGTTTAGCAACACTTTCTTACTACCACAAAGCAAACGACAATAGTTAAATACGGACTTTGTATATGTAAATTTTCTAGGTATAAACTGATTTCTAATGTCGTTATATTTGTTACATTTCATTACAAAATGAAATTCATCACCAAGGTCATTCTGGTCACAGTCCTGACAGAATCGTTCATCGTGAGGTATTCCAAATCGTCTGCCAATTTCTATCATGAGTTTTAGAGATAAAAATTATGTCGGAGCTATTCCACACATTTCTATTTTGCACGAAAACCCCCCTTTTCACAAACGAATTTCTTCCTTCTCATGCTACTTTTTGCCAAAATTAACACCTTTTTCTACAGCCAAACTTAACATGCAAAAACCTCCAAAAATCGAAGTAATCGTTATTTTAAAATGGGGGGTTTTCGTGCAAAACAAAACCGAGTGATATAGCTCCGACATAATTTTTATCTCTCTCCATAGCATGAAACTCTAATGGTTTACAGAATTAGTCATCCTAACACAATTAACGCCCGCGGGTTTGATAGTGAGACCTTACTACTTTCTAGTAAGGCTTGGGGCGACTTGGGGTGACATGGAGGGTGACTTGGGGCGATTTGGGGTGACTTGGGGTGACTTGGGCGACTTGGGGTGAAGGTGTCAAGCGTGCTAAAGTGGGAGATGTCAGAGAATGTCAAGTGGAACTGGTAGGACCACTCTTGACATCTGCTCTGCCACGCGCTGAGCAGCGATTTACCCTGCTGTGTTAGCAAGGAAGGCAACGCACACGCTGCCAATCAATAAAGCCGTTGTTGGCAGCGCCCGCAGTGTGCATTGCAGAGCGCGTTACAGAATGTACTATAAGTGCTGCTATTGATTTTGTTACACAATCTTTTACCCGGATTTATGCAGCAGCTTACTTAATTAATTTTTTAATTGTTGTTTTTAATCTGGTTTAAAAAATGAAGCCCGAAGTTGCAGAGCTTATTAATATATTCAGAGATTGGGAGATGCAGGAAAGGAGCTGGGGAGTTGATAGAGAAGAGTTTGAAGAATTAATTACGGAGCTTTTTGAGCGCGTAGATATGCGAGAAAGCGTAAGGAACGCCATCAGTAAACTATCGCATTCTTGGCCCCATCCAGTTATAAAGTTGTTTGCCATTTTAATTGATCAAATAGCTCCTGAAGATCTTGATCTGACTGCTTCTACTGACCCTGAAGGAGTAACTGTTACCTTTAAACCTAAACAGTTTTTAAGATTAGTAAAAGACTATGAATAATAAATAACAGCTGAATTTACAATTATTTTTTTTATTGTTTTTAAAAAGAGTTTAAAAAATGGATTGCGACGAGCTTTTAAAGTGTGAGGAGGCAGCAGACCTCTGTCATAAAGAAAGATTATACTCGCTGGCTGCGTGCGGGAAAACCAGGCAGTATTTAGGCGTTGAACTAAGTATCGAACAGATTCAGCAATTGTCTACATCAGACGTTGAGAAGTATTACGCCAGGTACGAGGCACAGCTAGGATCAAAAATGGTTAGATCGGTGGGGCAGACAATAATTAGTTTATATGCTAAGTTAGTAGGCAAGATAGCGCCGATTGATTCAGAAGAAGATTTAAAATATGACTTAACACAAGATCCGGTTTTAACCAAGTCTCTAGAATCTCTTGCATGTGACATGTATTATAGATTTGGGACGTTGCTATGTCCATTCATCATGGGATTAATTACTTTTAATCATATTAATTTTAATCATATTAATTTTAATCAGACTAAAAAAAATGAGCGAGCAGGAGAAGACTCCACAGGTGAGTGTCCCACAAGTGAATTCTCCACAAGTGAATTTACAGGCGAGTGCCCCACAAGTGAATCCACAAGTGAGTGTCCCGCAAGTGAGTAGTGTTACTAAAGCTAAAAGTGCTGGCCGTGTTGAGGCCGGCCGTAAACTAGCTGAATGGAACAGGCTGCAAAAAGCAAACCAAGCAGCAAAACAAAAATTATTAGATAGTAATACAACATCAGCACCAGCACCGCCGCCGCCAACAACAACACAATCAAACTATAAGATGGATTATTATGTGCTGGGGAGTATTGTTGTTGGTGGAGGGCTTTTAGCATACAAGCGCCTAAAGCCATACTTAGCAACAAAGTCACAAACCCCCACAAAAACAGTAAAAGAACCAGCTTCTGCAAAAAAAGTACAACCTCCTGCTGTAGACCCATTTTTAATAAATTAGTTTTTTTAATGCGTTGTTAAGTACAAGCTAAGTACTGGTTAAGTCAGTTATAACAAGTTAAGTGTAAGTAAAGCGCAAGTTAAGTACAAGTAAAGTGCAAGTCATGTTAAGATCTTAAGTTAAGTACTAGTTAAGTACTAGTTAAGATCTTAAGTTAAGTACTAGTTAAGATCTTAAGTTAAGTACTAGTTAAGTACTAGTTAAGATCTTAATTTAAGTCAGCCAAGTTGGCTCTCCGGGGGGCCTATAGCGCATGAAAGCACGGGATTGACTAAGTTCGCTTGCTATTGTTAGAGTCTAGTGACTTCTTATTAACAGCAGTTGTGTTTACTTGATGAAGAGTAGAGCGCAGATTAACATTTGCATGATAAAATACTTTGTTTTCAAAGAGAGCCTGCTTGTAGTTGTTGTGACTTATATATTTTTTTACAACTTCTTTACCTATGCCCTTAGCTTTCTTTATCACAGAAGTCTGGGTAGCAATACTATACATCTTTGCCCGTAAGCCAACATATTCTAGTATGATCGTCCCATTAAGTTCATCCTTCATCTTTCCAATCACTTTCTTGTTCACGGTTGAATGTAAAGGCGAATCTTTTGGATAGTCGCATGTGTCGTACCACCCATCAGCTCCTTTGGCCACTTCTATTTCCATGTCTTTGTAAAAGTCTTCAGTTGGGATGTCCAGAATAAAACTATCGGTGTCTGTGTAAAGGACATTTGATTCTGGGTATAACGGCTTAAAGTAGTCGTATAGAAATTCTAGCATCAATAACTTTGACAACTCTAGCACGGCGAATCCGATAAACACCGGCTTGTCCAACTTCACATTCTGTTTCTTCATCATAACGCCAACCAGGCTATCGCTAAATCTTCTAAAGTCTTGGTAGTTAGGTTTAGAGACCAGCTTAATTGCTTGTTTTTCTTTTGTAACTAATCTTACGTCTTTACGATTGTGTGGATTCTCCATCGTCTTACCAAAACAACTGTTGTTCATCAACTTAAAGAAGTCTTTTTCTGAGGCGTCCGTGGCCTTGGTTCTAAGGTCGGTGTTCTTCATGATGTATGGCCTCATGAAAGGCTCTTGGTCGAAAGTAATTATTCTGTGAACAGCTGTCAGCTTTAATCCGTGTCTTAAGTAAAACTGTAACAGCCGATAATGACAGACATATTTAGTTTTGTTAAAGAGGTTAGGCACGAGTTTAGGTGGTTCGGCGGGACTCATCTTTAATTTTTCTGCGGCTAAGGGGAAATCGTTATGGGGGCCGTACAATTCTTTAGGATAATCTAAGTCCACTTCTAAGACTAGTCCTATTGGATTATCGGGCGTAAGATCTGACAATAGCCCTACCACCCGATCAACATCATGAGGCCCGTTTATCATTTTAAAGTTTCTTAATGGAAGTGCCTGGCTCATGGCCCACCCATACAGATTGTTGGCGTCTAAGTACATCAGATAGTTGGATGGTTTAGTTGGATCATAATCGTCTAAATACTTGTTGTTGGCTCTGCGGTAAGGATGACAGGCCATGCTAATGCCTCCTCTCAGCCCATCCTCAATCATCTGAAGTGTATCCAGATCAGATATTAAGTCGATCTGAATGTTTGTAGACTTCAAGAATGCATCCCAAGAAAGGCCCGGGGCAGAGATGTACTGTGACGAATCTAGACCGTAATGTTTCATGCAAGTAGCTCTGTAATTCTGAAAGACGTCAGCTAATAAACACACGTCGGCCAATAAATACTGATCGTGATAATCGCCCATCGTTTTGCAGTGCAATTCTGTCCAGGCTTTTTGCGCGTATTCATAGTCGGCGTCAGATATGCCTCCACCTCTAAGACGGCTGTAAAAGTCGTCTTTATGTGGCAGCGCTTGCTCATCAAACCTGTCCCACGAGTCCATGTATTCATAAGGATAGACGCCTTTACGAACTAAAGATGGGTCGAAATGTTTTTTAGTGATTGGATAGACGTGTAAAGATTCTGCTAATTTATCTAAGCTGCTCATCAGATGCTGGGCCGAGTCATAGAAGGATAAACAGTCTACAGTAAAGGTCATGTACTTTTCTGATGATTGTGCAATACAGCTAACCCTCTTACATTCAGAAGTTATTGCTTGCATGATAAAGTGAGAATCATAGCCCCGCAAGTTATGAAAGAAGATTGGCAGTTTCCATTTTTCGGGTTAATCTTGAGTTGAAGATTGCAACTGTTGTGTGCTGCTCCCCTGAATTTGCCAGTAATGTGATCATGATCTCTTACAGTGTCACCTAATAACTTGCATTTGCATATCCAGCAGTGGGTGGCTGATTTATAACGTTCTTCATCTTTGGGGGTCATCTTAATGTCTGAAAGATTCAGCTGATTAGAGAATTGATTGCGAAGGTGTTTCATCTGCTCCAAAAATCGATCGGCCGCGTTGGGACCTCTGTAAATCTCTGGTTCTGTGTGTCCGCCATCTGACCTAACAGCAACAAATGCATAAGAACAGATCTGATGACGGGACAATAAGGTTGTTTTTTGTTGTGTCCGTTCTTGAGGGCCGTAGTACTGCGGCAAGATCGCTTCAAAGTCAGCATAGACTACGTATGGGCTCATCTGCATTTTGTGTACATTCTTAAAACTAACTTTAGACCCTGGTTTTGGTGTAAGAAGTTCGATTTTACAGTCTACAAAACTTTTACAATGTTTCTTATGTTTTGCAGCCGCCTCTACAGTGGGGATCCTGACTAAACACCTTCTACAAAGCTCTTGTTTAGATTCGTGCTTTGTAGTATAAGTCAGAAGTCTGCTAATTGTTCTAATTAATACATAATGGCTCTTGGAACCGTCTGCAAACAGAATCAGGTCTACATGATTCTCAAGTGATTCACCTAAAGTAGGGGCTTCGGGAGAAATCCTTAGAGGGACTAGATTGTCTACTGAATTCCAGGTGTATACGCTTACAGTTATTGGTTTGTTTTGCTCTTCAAACTGGTCGATACTTTCTATACTCACTGGAAAGGTTATGTTATCAAAGTTCAGGCTATCTTTATACTGCCAATAATTAGAAACTCTGTCTGGGTGCTTTTTAACTGGGTGTAAGTGCGCCAAAATACACCACATGAAACACATATTGTCAGAATTATGTATGTTTAAGGCTGCTCGTTTAAAAACTAACTCTCTTGGGAGAGGGATGTAAGAATTGCCGACTATAGGAGAGTATTTGGTTTGTCTTAATTTGATTTCGAGGACTGTTCCTTCAGACCAGCCAAAGCCGCGCAATTTCGCTTCTTCACTTGCATAGTTAAACTGTGTAAGCATGTAATCAGCCCAGCCAGGTGTAAAGTCGTAATAGCTGATTACTTCTTTCTGTCTAGTTGATACCCAGACTTGCATACTACTATCATCGGGGGTTATATATTCAATCAGAATGGCCAACAACACTTTTACTGGCGGGTTAATTTGAAGAGACCCCGGGATTTTAGAGATAGCATGTGTTACACTTTCCTGAACGTTTGTAGGGTTAATAATGTCCATGTCTAATTCAATGAACATATTGCCTAATGATTTGTTACTACCTTCCAACTGTACGTTGTTGGGCAGTATTTCAAACTCGGACTCGCTTGTGGGGTTCATTTTTATCCCACAATATTTACGTAAATTAAAAAAAATAAAAGTAAGTAAAAGTAAGTAAACGCGTTTTTATTCTTCACCCAAGCGTTGCAATACTTCAAGACACCCTAATCTTACAAGAACGCCCGCCAATACTTTAGCTTTTTCTGAATCACTACAGTCAATGTTTAACTCTTTGATTGCTTCGTTAAATAGTTCACTATGATTTTTGATTAAATTGTTTACATCATTCTCAAGCCCAGATTTACTAAAATCAATGTTTAACACTTTCATCGTTTCGTCAAATAGTTCATTACAATTTTCTATTAAAATCTTTAGATCAGATTCGCTGTGTTTGGCCGTCATTTTTAAATCTAAAATTAAATAAATAAAATAATAAAACCATGAGTATAACGTTGGTTAATTATGCAGTGCCCATTGTCGGTGTTATAGTTTATTCAACCCTAGCAAAATGTTTGTTAAGAATAAAACCGCCCAACATGGGAAAGATAGAAGATTCGCCGAAACTAGTTACAACCTTATTTTTAGCTCTGGCAACAAAAGATTATCTGATTAAAAAGCACATAGACAGTCTTTCATATTATGATTATTTTAATTATTTTTTTAGTTAATAAAAAATATGAGCACTGCAAAGATCATCAATACTATTTACCACTCTGCTGTAATCAGCGGTCTTAGTATAGGATATAGCATGTTAGCAAAAAACATGTTTAAAATGAGGCCGGCTGATCTAGGAAGGTTAGACATTGAGGATGTTGTTAAGGTTATAGCTGTAATAACTGCAGGGATTGCCTCAAAAGACTTTCGTGTTACACAGGGAATTAACCCAGAAAACATCAATGCATAGAAATATTGATTTATAAAAAGATTCATTCATTTATAAAAAGATGTCCGGATTAGTTCTGATGGTGGGCGGGGCTATTGTTAATGCATTGGCTTTCTCTGGCAGCAATTATATGTTTAGTAAATTGCGGTCTGATAAAGAGAGAGAACGCCATAACAAGGCAATGGAAGATTTAGCTAAGGCAAGAGACGCTTACGAGAAAAGGAGGATTGCTCACTTAGACTTTATTAATAAAAAGTTAAGAGAACAGGGACATGCAGAGCACACATTTACAGACGTTGATGAAGCAATGAATGAATATTACTTAGTGACAGGAAAGAAGTTTCTAACATCGTCACCGCCAGAACTGTCTGACTTTTATGAACCATCTGAGGATCAGAAAATGGTAGAAATAGGCTTTATTATAGGTGCTATGGGAGCAATCTTTCTTCTTGCATATTCAATCTAAAAACAATAGTTAAAAAATGTAATAAAAACAGTCTCTTATGGGCGATACAAAGTACAAAATATATTATTCACCTGGAGGGTATTGGAAAGGAAAGGCCGCTATTGATAAACTAAGTAAAGCTGCTAGGGTGTCTGAATCAGAAGCGAAAGACTGGCTTTCAAAACAAGCGATCTGGCAAATATATCTGCCTGCCCCAAAAAGAATAATAAGGCCTCGATTTGTTAACTCAGTTCCTAATGACACCCACCAGATGGACTTGTTGTATCTTCCACATGACAAAGTTAGAAGAAAAAAGTTTAAGTACGCTCTTACAGTTGTTGACATGGCTTCAAGGTATAAAGACGCTGAGCCTTTAACGGATAAAAGCTCAACTGCTGTGGCTGTGGCTTTACAACAAATATACATGCGAGGTCCATTAAAGTATCCTAGATTGATCCAGGTTGATGATGGAAAAGAGTTTAAAGGAGCTGTAACCCAACTGTTTTTAAGACATCGGGTTACAGTTAAGAGAGGGATCCCAGGCAACCATCGCTCTCAGGCTCTAGTAGAAAACTTTAATAAGAATCTAGCTGAGCGCCTGTTTACCTATCAATATCATAGAGACCTTATGGACAAAACACGCAACACAGAATGGGTTAGCAGATTGCCAGCAGTCTTACGCGCCATGAACAATGAAGAATTTAAAGCAACGGGCCTTAAACCGGTGAACGCGATCAAATTAAAAAAAAATAAGTATTACTGAAGATGCGCGGGGCACTCAAAAACTCTTGCCTTTTGGATTAAAAGTAAGATATTTGTATGCGCCTGGAGAGGCAGAGGGCGATGTTAGAATTAGAGCCACAGATCCTATATGGAGCGTAGATGTATATGAAGTTGAAAGAATTATGAAAACAACCCCTCCCGTATATTATTTAAGAGAGACTTTATCTTCTACGTCTAAAAAGCCTGCCCCTAAAAGATCGTTTGTTCGCGAAGAGTTGCAAGTTGTCCCGCCAAACACAGTGCCGATTAGTTAAAAAAATAGTATTTATTTTTTTTGTTAAACTTATGATTTATTTTATTTAGTTAACATCTTATTTTTTAGTCTATTTTGGGCATAACTGATTGTTTGCTTGCTTTTCAATGTTCTGTTTGATTGTCTCAGTGTCTACCTGTTGCGAAGTAAAAGTCTTTCTCCACTCCTTTTGAAGTTCAGTTTTTTGCCGTCTGTAATCCTCACCATCAGCCATAAGACGCTCAAATTCTTCAGCCGTAATGTTTTCATCCTGCAATGCTTTGCTTATTCTCAGTCTTAATGAACAAAGTTTTGCTGATGCTAGGGCTACAATGGCAGTGTGCTTTTGTAGTTTAGGCGTTAATTTTTTTAAAACAGCACTCACAATCATAGACATAGCACCTAAACCCAAACCAAGGCTCCCTAATGCTAAAGAGGCTGGCGCTCCGGCCCCAGTAGCTAAAAGAGCAACGCTAGACCCAGCACTTACGCTCGCTACAGCTGATGAGCCGGTGATTATATAAGAAAGAGTATTAAAAACTTTAGCATATTTCTTTCTAGTAACCCTATACTTATCCAAGTCACTTTCTATTTCTTCTTGAAGTTCGGTTATTTGCTCTAACCTAAACTTTTGAGCTTGATCATCCATTTTTAAATTAAGATTAATTTTTTAATTAAGATTAATCTTGTACATATCTTCTTATTAACCCTTCTGGCAGCACTTCATCAACAGAGTAAAACGCAATAAAATCAACAAACTTAATAAAAATAAAATCAAGCACTGTTAGTTTAGTATTGTCAACCATCACAGTGACTTTGTCAGATGATACAGAAGTGTTTATTTCATCCCCGTTTTTAGTAATAACAATAACAAGTCTAAGAGGCCCATCCGAGTTTTCAGACTTTATTTGTACGCCTCTGATTAACGTATGTTCTGGCAAACTAGGATCAGACTCCCTTGGAGTAATAAATAAGCGAAAAAGCATCGTCATTTTTCTAGGCAGTGATTCTAGTTTTGGGTTAAACTCTAAGCCGACGGTGTCACCCCCCACTTCAGCTAAGGACTTCTTTCTCCGCAGCATATATTCGGAGCCCTGCTTAGTTATTTCAATCTGCTTTTTCTGTTGTAATCCTGGGACTAGGCTAGCAAGAAGGCGTCCTTCATTCAAAGCTTTTCTAAAATTGTATTTCTTATCAAAGTATACATAGGGGCTTCGTAGTTCAAACTTTAAATTCCAGTTAATGTCAGGAAGCAACGCCCAGGCATTCTCTCGTTTATGAAGTTTGTATTCGTGTTTGCCAAAATCGTTTGCCCTTAGATTTCTTATCTCTTCCAGGGTAGGATATTGCTGTCGTTTTTTATCTTCAATTTCTATTCGTTTGTAAACACCATCGTCGGTGTACTCAAATCCATAAACATTTCCTGTCACTCCTATTAGATCAAAGTCAGTTGTGTCTGCTAGATCTTTTAGCTCTACTGCAACGCATTTAGGAGCTAACTCCGCTTTTGATTCTGGCCCTCGAGACATTTTTTTAATATAAACAATTTATCATAAATAATCTGTAATAAACAATCTGTAATAAACAATTTATTATAAGCAATCTGTTATAAACAATCTGTAATAAACAATCTATAATAAGCAAACGTATTGAACTGGCGGGTCAGTCCGTAAGCATAGTTTAGCGTGCTTAGATTTTTCTAACTGCTCTTTTATTTTTTTTAGTTCATCCTTGTCCCTGATTATATAATTTTCACTTAAACATTCTTCAAAACTATCTCTGTCCTTAGTATAGAATAAGATGACTGATTTTAACTGCGATCTAAAGTCTTTTAAGACGGCATTGTATTTTTGAGTTAAGAGCCAAACAGAAACTAATGCGTGTCTTCCGCTAAAGGCTAGCTTTGAGAGAGTCCTTTTTTTAACAATGTCTTGCTCGGCTGAACAGTCATCAATAATAAACAGCTTTTCAGTTCCCTCAAATAGCCTATAGTAATGTTCTAAACAGTCGCTTAGCTTGTCAGTAGGATCAACTAAAAATATATTCTCGTCTGTCCAAACAAACTGCCTTTCTTTGTAAGACTTGTTGTGCTTAATGGTTGTGCAGAATATAACAATGTACTCGTAATGAAACCTGTAGATTGTTTGTAACAAATCAAGCACGAAGACAGTTTTCCCACACCCAGTAATCCCACAAATAAGCGAGCAGTGCGGGTCTTTAGGCAAAAAGTTCAAACTATCCATCTGTTTTAATAGGCTATTTCTTTCAGTCTATTTTCTTCAATGTTCAGCTGGGCGTCATAAACCACAAAAACGTGCAATTGTATCTGGCCATTCTCCTCCTCTTCCTTATTAATCTGTATGAGTATGCCATCTGACCCTACCCTTCTTCCACTCCCGTGCAGTCTGTTGTCATACGTGGATCTAAAATCCAGCCATAGTCCATATTTGTCTGTTAGATAATCTTCGAGTCTTACATCGTGAAGGTGAAGTTTTTTACACACATGATCGGCTGTGGGGCTTGTCTGTCTGCCTCCGGCGAATAACTTTCTTATTTCATCAAAGTGTTGGTCGGGCAAAAGTCCAGCTGAATACAACTGAAAAGGCTTGCCATCTACTGTGCAAGATAACTGCTCAATTTTTGGGTTGTAAAACACCTCAGATTCCCTCTGAAAAAGGGTCGGGGGTTTAGTAAATAGCAAGAGAACCCCCTTTAGGGACCTTAAAGAATTGCTTATAGCTATTTCCCAGACAGTGTCTTGCTTGTTTTTAATCGCTAGACTGTGGTGTAAAACTCTTTCAAAGTAAACAACCGTCCTACTTTTATACTGGTTTAAGATTGTTCTAGCCAGTTCGGGGTTAGTAACAACGTCAAAATTAAGAGAGATGTTACTGACAGTGTACTTGGCTTGAGGGTCATCTGATAGAATAACAGACCCGCTGTCATTGAATGTCAGTTCGTAAGTAAGTTTGTCTCTTAGTGCGCCTTGGTAATATGGCTGATGGGTTTTTAACAGTTCAAAATCTAGAGGGATGCAAAATCTGTTCTTAAATGCTCGCGCTATTGCCTGGTCTCCCTCGTCTTCCTTTGCATCTGCAGCATTAAGCCTGTGCTTAAGACCGTTTGGGCTCTGGATCCCCTGAAAGATTTTGTCTTTTCTTTCTGTTCTAGGCAGCCACAGATCAGAATAGAGATTAAAAATGTCTGCGCTACTCAGTGCGAAGACTTCTCTACCTTCCAGTTTAATTACCATATTTTTAATGATGGCCCTGCCCAGGTTAGCAACGACAGTAGCATTAGGATCCGCCGACTCAATGTCTATTTTGAATGACAGCCTGGCAGTGCCTGGCATTATAACATCGTCAGCCCCGAGGTCACTAAATCTTACTGTTAACATTTCATTGGGCTCAATTGTTGATGGATTATTTACAACGCGCACAGTCTGTCTTACGCCTTTTATGCCATGGGGTTCCTTCGCTTTTCTGAATGGATCGAGGTCGCAGCCGTATGGGTTCATTTTTTATAAAACAAAAAATAATAAATATATAAATATGGCTGAAGGCGACGATTATGACGCGATTAGTCCTATTGAAGAAGAAGATGATGAAACAGAACTAGGCCCTTCATTAGAAGATGAACTTGAAGGAGCAGAAGCGGGTTCTTTACTCCCTAGGCAGCGTCAAGAACTATTGCGACAACAAATTGAATCATTCTATAGAAGTATAGGGCGAGGGCTGCCAGACGTGCTCGATCCTAACGATTTTGAGATGGGAAAAGTGGGTGGAGACGAGGAAGGTCATTTGTTTATAAAATATAAGAAGGACGGTAAACAAATGCGTAAACAAGTTACTGATAGTCGGGACCCCTCCGAGTTTTTAACTCCGAGCTCACTTGGGGGAATTCCTATTCGGGTCAGAAGGCGATTAAATATTACAGATCCAAGGCAGTCTGCTCTAGCGCCTGAGGCTGTTAGTGCTTTACAGAACTTAAAGCAAAGGTTGCCAGCGCAGTCTGAAATGCAAAACATACCTCTTCAAGAATTAAGTCAAAGAGCAGATGAGGCAATAGCAGAAATTGAGTCGAGTTTTAATGAGGAGACACAGTTAAAAACAATTGCCGGTTCGCCTAGTCAAAGAGAACGTGAGCTGAGTCCTGAAGAAGAAGCAGCTTTAGAAACAATTAATGATCCTCCATTGTCTGAGAGTGTACACAGGAATCTTAAAGCTGCTATGCGTGAACTCAGGGGTCTTGATGATGCTCTACGGAGAATAAATGGCGAGCTAAAAAACAACTTGTCAAAACTTGGTGAGCTAGATAGAGAGATAAGAGAAGAAAAACATAAACTGGCTGATGCAGATGATAACAATTTAGGGCAAGAAGAAAAGGCTAGAATACAGGCGAAAATACAGGAGTTAATGATGCTAAAGGCAAACAGGTTAGAAGCGCTGTCTACTAACAGAGAACAAATAGCATTACAAACAAACAGAATCAGAGAAACTATAGACAGACTCCTTCATGAAAATACTACGCTAGCAGAAAGAATAAGGATTCTGTTCAGAGAGCAGGGGATTACAATAGTTAGTATATTAACAGCCGTTGGGTTTGCTATCTCTACACTGGTTTATGCATTAACCGGCAGTGCGCCAACAGGGCCAGTAGCTCCTCCAACGCCTCAGCCTGGTAAAAGTTGGATTAGAAAACAACTGCGCCATCTAGCAAACTTATTAAAGAAGTTAGCCGTCAAAGCGCTTGATGCTCTGCCTGGCATAATAGGCAGTGTTGTTAGTTGGGTTTTGTCTACCATAGGCAAAGTGGCTGGTTATATGGCTGACCATCTGTGGACGTTAGGAGTGCTGGCTGTCGGTTTAATTTTTAGTGAAATAAAGTATGGCTAATCCAGTAAAAGTTAAAAACACAACAAGGGCTGTCTTTTCGCTAGTGTGTCTGTCGGGGTGAGGTACATCAACGGGCGGGGAGTCGCTTTCTGGGCTGCTTATAACTGGCGGGGGGTCGCTTTCTGCAGGTTCTGGGCTAGATACTTTTTTCAAAATGGCTGGCGCGGGCCTTGTGTTTAAGCCTTGATTGTGTCCTAAGTTTTGGTCGTCTCCGGCTATGAGGATTTCATTATTATAATTCTGTATCATGCCAATCTGCAGTCTGAGGTCAGAAGGCAGCATGTATAACCCATGACCTACAACAAAGTCAACCTTTGACCTAGCATGTGCAAGAACGTTTTGGTACCTTTGTATGCTCGAAGGCAAATCAACAGCAGAGTTAATAGCATCTTCTAAATTGGCTAGAAATTGTTTTCTGGCGTCAAAGCCTGTAGATTGATCCACTATGCTAGACTTGGTCTGTGCTTGTGCTCCTAATAGACACCAAACGTACGTGTGTATGGAGTCATTAAGTCTTTGCACTCCTGGCATTGTTAGGCCTTCACTTTTATCCAAGATAAATGTTGCCCAGGCATTGGGGTGTTTTTGTTCTATTGATCCCAATCTAACTTGGGAGTTTGACTTAAAAGAGGTGTGACCAGGCCAGTAGTCAAAATTATATTCTCTACGCTGACCCCACAAATACAATGTGGCTAACCCGTGATTGCGGTCTAACTTTTGTCTAAAGTTATTTGAAGGGTTAATGTTAAATTCGTTGCAGATTCTTTCATATGCATTATTGTCCATTGAGCTGAGAAATGGATTAAACGCGTTGTCATTGGGGAGGCGTACTTGTAGTTCAGTTAGTATGCGCCTATACTGGTAGTAAACATGAAAGTTATATACTGACCTTACTAAGAGGTTGGGGTGGTTTAAATGGTTTGTATATGAAACACCGCAGCCAGTGGTTGAGCAGTAAACTGCAAAATTTAACTGATTCTGGTAAAAGACCATGGGATGAGTTGACCATGCTGATGGCACTCTATCACTCTTTATTGGAGGATTTAAATATCTAGTTAGTGGGTTTACAAGTCTGACTAGAAAGCCATATGATTCATCCACTGCGATGGTTAGGTTACTAAAGTCCAAAGATTTGGGCTCATAAACCCCTCCTACGTCGTAAGTGGCACTTTCATTATATTTAAAAGGTTCCATTTTTAAATAGATTAAAAAAAAAGGATTTAAAAAGGATGTTCCTTTATATAACCAAGCAAAACCAGCGCGTGTTCTTAAAGTATCCAATTGACAATAGGCGTGGTAATAATAGGTTGCTCTTAGAGAAATTGGTTTTAAAGTTAGGTGGATTAATATATCTGAAAAAGCTAAGAATAACTGGGTGAATGTTAAGGGCGGGCAAGGTAATTTATTAAGGCAGTTAAAAATACCTGATGGTTACTACAACTTTTGTTCTTTAAAAGAAGTATTTAGCAATTTCGGCATTAAGTTAAAAATTAATGAGGCAAATCTTATAATTACTATGCACTTTCCAGAAGAAAGGCGAGAGTACGTTTTTCCTAGAGGTCTTGCTAGAATCTTGGGCTTTTATGATAGTGGCGAAACGTATAGTGTTAACACCCATAAGTACTTAGAAAGTGGCCTCTACGAGTATGCAGGCAGTAGACCATCCGATTTTCTAATTAACCCAAGGTTGTATGTTCATTTAAGCGAATTAAAAACAAACACTAATTTGTATAATGGTCAGCCATCTACGATTCTAAGAGCACTCCCGTCAACTAAGGTGGGGTTTTGCGATTATCAGTCATATACATTTGGTGAAAACAGTCAATTTAAAGAATTAGTTGGTGAGGATATACATTTATTATGTGTAAAAATAACTAACCAAGATGGAAGGCCGGTTGTTTGTTCTGATTTGTTGGTGGTGCTTGAGATAGAAGATTAATCAGAAGAGGAGAGAGATAAAATTTATCTAGGAGCTATTCCACACATTTCTATTTTGCACGAAAACCCCCCATTTTAAAATAACGATTACTTCGATTTTTGGAGGTTTTTGCATGTTAAGTTTGGCTGTAGAAAAAGGTGTTAATTTTGGCAAAAAGTAGCATGAGAAGGAAGAAATTCGTTTGTGAAAAGGGGGGTTTTCGTGCAAAATAGAAATGTGTGGAATAGCTCCGACATAATTTTTATCTCTGTTTTTGATTGCCACAGCGAAACCGAATCAGTGGGTATATATAAACATCAGGTAACATCTTAATATATTTTTCATGGCGAAACTCTGTTTAAAATTTCTGTAAAATAAACGCTTATTACTAGATTCTAAAGCATCATTCCATGCACGTTTGTAAATGTCTTCTAATGAATTACGAACATTT
>CM065726.1:5942365-5949865 GCA_033310375.1 Conus canariensis
AGTCCCTGCTCTGGAAAAATGGTCTCTGTTAAGTCACAGCATCCCCGCCTGTTACTTGGGCGTGTATGTGTTCATGCCAGAGTGCTAAGCTAGTGAGAATAATTATCCATGGTGTGTGTGTGTGTGTGTGTGTGTGTGTGTGTGTGTGTGTGTGTGTGTGTGTGTGTGTGTGTGTGTGTGTTTCTTTCTTATCTGCTTTGTCGCTGTCTGCCCCTCCCCTTCTCTCTGTTTCTTTCTGTTTACCGCTGTTTCTCTGCCTCTCAGTCTGTGTCTGTCTCTGTCTCTCTGTCTGTTTCTCTCACAATCTCTGTGTCTGTCTCTCTGTCTGTCTGTCTGTCTGTCTGTCTGTCTGTTCTCTGTCTCTCTCTCTCTCTCTCTCTCTCTCTCTCTCTCTCTCTCTCTCTCTCTCTCATTCTCTATCACGTTGTAATCTTGATCCTCTCCTCCTCCTTCTTATCCGGTAACTTCTCTCTCCCTCTCTCACCGTCTCTCTCTCTCTCCTCTCTCTCTCTCTCTCTCTCTCTCTCTCTCTCTCTCTCTCTCCTCTCTCTCGTCCTGCCATATTTGTTCTGTAACATCTTTCGTGCCATTTCAGTGGCACCGAACCCACGCGGCTCATTCCGGTCCCCTACCCCCCATTCCACCGCCCCGGCCCCAACACCGGCAATCCACAGGGACCTGTCCCCTACCCCCATTCCACCGCTCCAGCCCCAACACCGGCAATCCACAGGGAGCAGTCCCCTACCCCCATTCCACCGCCCCAGCCCCAACACCGGCAATCCACATGGAGCAGTCCCCTACCCCCATTCCACCGCTCCAGCCCCAACACCGGCAATCCACAGGGAGCAGTCCCCTACCCCCATTCCACCGCTCCAGCCCCAACACCGGCAATCCACAGGGACCTGTCCCCTACCCCATTCCACCGCTCCAGCCCCAACACCGGCAATCCACAGGGAGCAGTCCCCTACCTCCATTCCACCGCCCCAACACCGGCAATCCACAAGGACCTGTCCCCTACCCCCCATTCCACCGCCCCAGCCCCAACACCGGCAATCCACAGGGAGCAGTCCCCTACCTCCATTCCACCGCCTCAGCCCCAACACCGGCAATCCACAGGGACCTGTCCCCTACCCCCCATTCCACCGCCCCAGCCCCAACACCGGCAATCCACAGGGAGCAGCCCATGTCGTCGTCGTGAGGCAACCCTCCAGAGGAGAATCTACACCATTGCTGAGTCACTGTGGTGGCGTTCAGTGGTGCCTGCTTTGATCCGATATACCAAAGACACCACCTACTAAGCCCCCTATTGACGACAATACTTGCTCAGTCACGGAACCAGCGTGAGTGAGCTCTCCCTGAGGAGCGCCCGGCCACGTTCTTCCGACGACAGCCCCCATGAATTTGCCGATACCGGTGACCCCGACAGAGCCAACCAAGGTACACTCGTGGAGAGGTCATTGACGCTGAGTTCACCAGGAGCACGGGGCATGAAGGATCAGAGAACTTGAGACTTTTTTATGCTGATCGATGAAGATGAGGATGATGAAGACAATGACATGAATTTCCATTCTGGTCTGAACCATATTCAAAGCATGAGGTACCCACTATACTGTATAATGAAGACAAACTCTTTCATCTGTTTAGCTTCACTGAATCAAGACTGTCAGATATTGTCCCTGGCATCACTGTCCTAATTTCTGGCTACAATATTTTACGTAGAGATCCCACCGAATCCAAATCTACGGACATACTAATTAACATTCATGAAACATTAAATGATCGACGTTTATAGGAACTTGAGAGTTTTTAAACTGAAGCAGGTTGGTTAGTAATCATATTGAAGAAAACGAAACCCATCAAAACCGGATTTGTGTATTGAAATCAGCAGAAAATGTTGATTAGATGGACAAGTTCACGGCCATGATGGATGCAGCATCGCTTGATGCTACAGAACTAATACTTTTAGGTGATTTCAACAATGATCTATTCAAATGGCATACATCATGGTCAGACAGGACTACTTCGTACAACTTATCCCAAATTATAGACATACCCACCCGAGTAACGCCCACTAGCAAAACATTAATCGACCACATCTATCTTTCTGAACCGCATCACGTCATTGAGAAATTCGTGCCTTTGAATGTACGTAGCGACCACTTTCAAGTATGCATTATGTGGAAAAGAAGTGGAATCAAAAATGACTAAAACCGGCCACAAACACACCACTCATAGATCTTTTAGACAATTCCTTGAAGATAACTTTCTTACTGACCTCATGAATTCCCCCTTCATAAATGTTTATCCAGAGAAAGCGCGAGAGTTCTGGCTACACACGTTTAATTCTGTTTATGACAAGCATGCACCATTCAAAATGCGTAGAGTTAAACATAATGCACAACCAAAGTCGATAACTGATGAAATACAAGCTGCTTATTTCTTACGCGACGATCTGCTTGAAACAGAAGGAAAGTCGGATAGATTTAAAAGGCAACGTAATAAAGTCAATTCACTTAAACGAGCGGCAAAAATGCAATTCTTTCGTGAACTTAAATCCAACAAACAAAACTCGAAGTCCATATGGAAATCAATAAATGAACTTACGAATAAAACGTCACAATCAAAGATAAGTCACATAACCAGCATAACATCAAATGAACTCAACAAACACTTTACAACAATTAGAAAACACATTGTCAAAGAAACGAATACTGAGTCAAATGAACTACAAAAACTGAAAACCTTTTTCAATGCTAAGCACATTCGTTCAGCTCCACCAGTTTCTCCCATGATAGTGATGTTTATCTAGCTTTATGCCAATTAAAGCAGACCGGAAGTCGCAGACTGGACGGGATTGATGGTAACAATTTGAAACTATCAGTACTTGTTATATGTGAAACTCTTACCTATATATATGCATATGGTATGTTAATATTTTACAAAAGGAATGTACACCTCTCTCTGTCTGTCTGTCTGTCTGTCTGTCTGTCTCTCTTGTTCCTTTGATAACTAATAGGAGGAACACTTTCTCTATGTCTGTGTGTGCGGAGTTTTATTTTTCTTCCATGTAGTCTTCTTCTTCTTCTTCTTTTCTTCTTCTTCTTCTTCTTCTTCTTCTTCTTCTTCTTCCTTGTAATCAATTTCTTTATTCTTGTTTGTTGTTTGGATCGTTTTGTTTTCCCTTTAAGTTCATCTACGTGTCATTGTTAATGGGGGAACAACTCATCAGCATTTTTTGAATGTTTTTGTGAAGATATGTATGTTTGTTAAAAGTTTTGTAAGTTTTAGTCGCTCGCCATACTTACCTGGTCCCTTAACGGGGCAAGAAGAGGATGAAGAAAAGCATGTGTTTGCTTATCTGTTACCCTTGGAAGTAAGGAATATATATATATATAATTTATGCATTGACAAATGTCACTTCCCCGCTCAAAGTTGTAACAGTGACGCCCATTTTCCAAACTGGAGACAAATCTGATCCATGGAACTACAGACCTATATCCATTTGGCTAGTTCTGTCTAAGCCCTTGGAAAGAGGACCGTCAACACACCGTTTGTGTCAACAACAACTCATCAAAGAAGTTGCCTATCCAACATGGCGTACCCCAGGGTTCTGTGTTAGGCCCACTGCAGCTCTCAGTTTATATAAATGATCTCCCTCTTTATCTTGAGGATTCATCTAAACTCTTTTGTGATGATACCAATGTCCACGCAAGTAGCTCCAGCTTTCGAAGCTGTTTTCATTTCATAACAAAAGGATGCTGACATTTTCAGTGATTGGTGCAATGTAAATAACATGTCAGTCAATCGTAATAAAACAAAACTAATGCTGATAACAACAAGACAAAGAAGACGAAGCATAATCACGCAGCCTCGATCTGTTTTTGTCAATAATCAGGAAATTGAAGTGGTGGATAGCCATCAAGTTTTAGATGGACATATTGATAATGATCTTTCTTTGTCTTATCACCTTCACACTTAATGTAAATCAATATCTAGACAAACATATCATCTGCGCAGGATCAAGCATTTCTTAAACCTTCATGCCAGGAAATTATTCTTAAACGCACACATTCTCTCTTCAATCAGTTATTGTTCAACACTATTTGATTCTGCCAGTGCTAATGCCATGAAACCTCTAACCATTGTATGCAAGAGAGCACTTAAAGCAGTTCTTTTGAAATCGTCCAGTCTTAGTGAAGGGGATAATACGAAAGCAGGGGCTCTTCCGATTAATGAAATGTTTGCTGATGCAAACACTTGCATTGGGTTTAGCACCACGAACTCTTCTGTCTAAATCTAACATAAACTCAAGGGATTCAACAAATTCCAGATTCCCACATCTAGAACAGACCGGTTTAAATCAAGCTTTTCCTACTCTGGTAGTGTAGTTTGGAATCCGCTTCCACAGCATTCAAAATGCAGAATCCTTCAGGGAAAAACTAATTATTACACATTTCACAGCAGATCATTACTTTTAGAGACAAATACATATACCAGGGCACACCTCTTGTTTCGCTACATATTTAAACTGTCACGCCGCTCTCCATCCACTGATTTCTTTTTATCCAGATAATAATAGATGAGAGATACATTTACACTTGTTTTTTTAATTTTTTTTGTTTTTAGTAACGATTGTAATTATGTCATGATGAATGAATATTGTGGCCACTGATTTTATTGGTGCATTGTCACTAACTGATTAATGTGCTAATGCCATTGATTTCTCGAAGCACTGGAACTACATGTGATAAATGTGTCCTGATTATTGTTGATGTTATTGGTGTATTATTGCTCTTTATTCAAAATAAATAGTAATATTTAGTATATAATATTGTAGAAAATGAAAATGAAAATATGATAATTCTCTCTCTCTCTCTCTCTCTCTCTCTCTCTCTCTCTTTCACCCTCTCTGTTTCTCTCTCTCTCACACACACACACACACACACACACACACACACACACACACACACACACAAGCGCGCACGCACGCGCGCACACACACACACATACACGCGCCCGCGCCCCGCACACGCACATGCACACACACACACACATCATGATAAACAAGTGTTATGATTATTGATGCTATGAATGCATTGTCACTAACTGATAACTGATTGTAATATTGTTCGTTCTATTCTTGCATTGTAACCACATGATAAAAATGTGAATAATACATTGATATTATTGATGCATTATAGTCGTCTGACTAACATCCTTAGCAGTAGGTAGTATATCAATATTTTACAAAAGGAATGTACCCTCACTCTGTCTGTCTGTCTGTCTGTCTGTCTGTCTGTCTGTCTCTCTCTCTCTCTTGTTCCTTTAATAACTAATAGGAGGATCACTTTCTCTTTGTCTGTGTTTCTTCTTCTTCTTCTTCTTCTTCTTCTTCTTCTTCTTCTTCTTCTTCTTCCTTGTAATCAATTTCTTTATTCTTGTTTGTTGTTTCGATCGTTTATTTTTTCTTTAAGCTTATCTACGCGTCATTGTTAATGGAGGAAGAACACATCAATATTTGTTTTTAATGTATTTGTGAAGATATGTGTGTTTGTTAAAAGTTTTGTAAGTTTTAGTCACTCGTCATGCTTCGTTGGTCCCTTAGCGGGACAAGGGCCGAATGAAAAAAAAAAAGTGTTTGCTTATCTGCTACCTTTGGAAATAAAGATTATCATCATCATCATCATCATCATCATCATCATCATCATCATCATCATCATCATCATCATCATCATCATCATGTCTGTTCGTAATAGTCTCTCTTTCTCTGTCTCTGTCTGTCTGTCTGTCTGTCCTCTCTCTCTCTCTCTCTCTCTCTCTCTCTCTCTCTCTCTCTCTCTTTCGCACACACACACACACACAGAGGCATACACACACACACGCACACACGCACACACACACACAACACACACACACACACACACACACACACACACACACACACACACACACAGAGCTGTCTTTATGACTTCCTATTACGTATATTTGAGCACTGTCGTATCTTTGTGTAGGATTCGTGCATTAACATTACCAAATAAGAAATGCAGACTCTCCCTCTGTCTCTCCCTGTGCCGTAGAAAGTTTCGAATATCACCGTGTGTATCGATGTTCCAGGCGTTACAGACTGAAACATCCTAGTTTTCGATCGCCCCAAAGAGCGGCTGTTGTGTGTGTGTGTGTGTGTGTGTGTGTGTGTGTGTGTGTGTGTGTGTGTGTGTGTGTGTTGCGTGCGCGCGTGCGTGTGCGCGTGCGTGCGTGCGTGCCTCTGTGTGTGTGTGCACGCGCGTGTCTTTGTGTATGTGTACGTGCGTGCGTGCGTGCGTGCGTGCGTGTGTGTGTGTGTGTGTGTGTGTGTGTGTGTGTGTGTGTGTGTGTGTGTGTGTGTGTGTGTGTGTGTGTGTGTGTGTACGCGCGCAGGCGCATGTGTGTGTGTTTGCATGTGTGTGTGTGTGTGTGTGTGTGTGTGTGTGTGTGTGTGTGTGTGTGTGTGTGTGTGTGTGCGCGCGCTTGCTTACTTGCTGACGTTCTTTGCTTGCTTCCCATTAAATCTGCCAGATGTTGGCGTGAAATCCAGACACATTAGGAGCACTGTATAGAGCATAGTCACACACACACACACACACACACACACACACACACACACACACACACACACACACACACACACACACACACACACACGCACACACACCAGCTGCTATTTAACATGCCTATTAGCATAAACACACACTACATACATACAGACAGACAGACAGGCAGTGCGCGCGCGCACACACACGCATAGTCCCTCTTCGGTCGATGGAAAACAAGGCCATTTCAGTCCTGACGTGGGTGGAATCATGGCTATAATGCTGAGAAACCTGGAAGACGTTTAGCTACGCTTATTTACAACCATAAATACTGACTTGGTTTTGTTACACTGTCGCCAAACATTTTTTGTTCCACTCAGTTTCGTTCACTTCGCATCTTCTATGAAATATAGTGTATCAATGTGTTGTTGTTGTTCTGAAGACAATAGTGCTGGAGCTACACTGTTAGTTTTGTTTATCTGCTGAAGAGGAGCTCTATCATCACCTGTTGGTTCATGGCTGACAGACCCTTTTTAACAAGTTGAAATGTAACAATGTAGTGTAGTAATATTCACAATACCCGTAACAATGTTGTAACTTTCGGGGAGTGCCGTCCACTAAGAGTGTAGCTATGGTTTGTTTTCCCCATGGAGGTTGTTTGTTGCATTAAACAAGCACAATGTCACAAATTATTATTTTTGTGGAGAATGATGCGTCAGCAATCGTCCATTTTGAGTTTTCCTTTTTATCAAACAGAAAATCAGTATTCTACGGTAGCAGGATAGTAAAAAAACAAAAACAAAACAAAAAAACAAACAAACAAACAAAAAAAAAAACACCCACAAATTACACTGGTCGATAACCTCATGGAAACAATGAAATAAAGTGAATGAGAATCATAAAGTTACAACCTCTGGCGATAAGCTTTCTC
>CM065726.1:5979865-5984865 GCA_033310375.1 Conus canariensis
GGCGCGTGTGTATATGTGTGCTCCTATGATTTCTAGAAGCTTAGCTTTTCATAGGTTAAGCGCCATCATCATCATCATCGTCATCATCATCATCGTCATCATTACCATCATCATCATCATCTTTTTGTTACCAGTAGAAGTAGTAGTAGTAGTGGTAGTGGTGGTGGTAGTAGTAGTAGTAGTAGTAGTAGTAGTAGTAGTAGTAGTAGTAGTAGTAGTAGTAGTAATATCAATGATAGGTGTAGCATTTTCATGTTTATTACTGCCCGTTAAGCGCCATCCTCATCACGTGCATCTTCACCTTCTGATCTTGCACATTTTCTGATTCACTATAGCAGGACTGAAAAAAACTTTTATGGAAAACGAACCATTTCCATGTAATCTTCTAGGATGATGCTGAAATGAATCTGAGCCACGCAGAGACTGTCGATGATCAAAATTATGGTAGCATATCATGATCATAGAATTAGTTTTTGTACGAAAAAACCGTGCCGATCAAATTCACATTATCATTTCATCGGGTTTCAATACTGTGCATCTATTTCCGCGATTAGGGTCTTTTTTTTTCGTGATGATAATATTATATTTTTCTTTATTTAAGATATATTGCCTTCGTTTAATTTTCCAGATTTTGATGTAATTCTTGCCACTCCCGCCCCTTCCCCAGTGAATGGGCTTTGAAAGCGTAGCACAATAATTCATTCACTCATTGATTCTCCTCTCTCTCTCTCTCTCTCTCTCTCTCTCTCTCTCTCTCTCTCTCTCTCTCTCTCTCTCTCGTATGTATGTATATGCATATGTATGCATGCATGCATGTCTGTATGTATGCATGTATGTACGTATGTACATACGTACGTACGTACGTATATATCTGCGTACGTATACATAAATACAAACTACATACATGTGTACCTACCTACGTACGTACGTATATATCTGTGTACGTACGTACGGTACATACATATGTATGTAGTTTTATTTACGTATGTGTCTTTGTTTGTATGTATGTATGTATGTATGTATGTATGTATGTATGTATGTATGCGTGTACGCATTGTCACCGAAAAGCTGTGCAATGGAAATTTCAATTGTAGAAAGAAGAAAAAAGAGAAAACATTTGCATTACTAAAGAAAAAAACCGCTCTCTCTCTCCACTGGGTCTAAACGATCAAGACATCTAGTTCTGGCCACTGTGTACGGGTTGGTTCAAGGTTTTTTTTCCGCGACCCCATTCGCCGCCCCCACGGCTGTGCTTGGTTTTTTTTTTTTTTTTTTTTCCCCTGCCTATTTCTGCTGTTGTAGTCTATACGGGGAAGGCGTATTTTTTCCCTTTTTTGTTGTTGTTGTTGTTGTTGTTGTTGCTCTGTTCTGTCTGGTTTGATTTCTTCTTGCACTGTTTTGCTCCGTAAGATTAGTTGTGTGTGTGTTGTGTGTGTGTGTGTGTGTGTGTGTGTGTGTGTGTGTGTGTGTGCGTGCGTGCGTGCGTGTGTGTGTGTGCGTGTGGGTGTGCGCGGGCGCGCGCGCGTGTGCACCTGTGTGTATGTGTTACAAATGTAAAGAGATATAAATCTTTGACACTGTATTCTACATACGTTATGAACAGAACCTAAAAACCCAGGTAGACTGGACAACAGTCTTTAAGAAAACACAGAAAATAAATGAAATAAGGTTATTATAGTTTCAAAATAAATTATGCAATAGAATTAATTTTAGTAACTAACTTTACTAAAAAAAATGCACATTTTTGTGATGAGGAAAAGGATTCAATAGAACACTTCTTACATAAATGTCGGCACTCTCAATCTCTCTGGAATGACCTAGAAGTTGTTCTCGAAGACAAATGCATAAACTGCAACGGACTTTTGTTTTAATATTGAATTGATTCTCTTCGATACCGAAGAGCAGATTGAAACAGATGCAGTAACTGATTTAATAATCTTACAGGGTAATATTTCATATACAGGAATAGAAATAATAAATCTAAGCCAAACGTCCATGTGTGTATTAAAGAGCTAAGTGCAAGGAATAAGACAGAAAAGGAATCCAACAATTAGAAATGAACAACACTCATTTCCAAAAAACCTGGCTTCCGTACACAGACTGGCTCTCTACGCTAAACTGACTGAAATTTCCGTAAAAATAACAATATTAACAACAAAAAGCACCACACAAAGTAGCCTATCGTTTAAACTGCAGTCTGTATAAATGTGCCCAAGAAACAAGACAGATCTTAAAATTGTCCTAGTTAGTACAGACCACTTGAGTGGAGACTTTGCCGTTGAATATGGTGACTTCTCTCCTCTCTCTGCTATGTACTCCTTCTCTCTCTCTCTCTCTCTCTCTCTCTCTCTCCGCTTCACAACCAGCAATTATGGCTATCAGCTCCTCCAGGGTGCCGTACAACTTGGCTTCCTATACATAAGGACTACAGACCGCCGCAGAGACAGACGGGACATAGACAGAGAGAACGTGCTTTACATAGCCAACTCGCTTGCTGGCTAGTGAGCTAAATAGACAGACTGGCGGATGAATAGATAGAGGTGGTTTGCTCAGAACGTTTCCATGGGATCCCGCTTACCAGACACAGCCTATATGACTTAATACCATACAGTTGTAACGAGGACATTAATGAAGATGACACAAATTGCAGAAAGAAGAAAAAACAAACGCCTTAGACCACAGTTGTACCTGTCAGAGAGTCGATATATCGTCCTACATGTAAATACTCCAAAGAGGAAAGCATCACAACGGATTTGGCAATACTTGTAAATAGTCTTCCATAAAAGTATCACAGGGGAAAAGACGTCTTTACAGATCAATAGATTCTCTTAACTTAAATAAATACCGTAAACACTTCACGTGGAACAGCTCACGTGAGTTAAACAGATGGATTTGATCAACGATCGCCATGATGAAATAACAAACAACGAATGAGTAAGTAAATAGATAAGTGGATAAATGAATAAACCAATTGATTGATACATACATACGTACATACAGGCAGACAGACAGACAGACATAGAGACAGACAGAGAGACAGACATACACACATACATACATAGACAGGCAGGCAGACATACATACATACATACCTACACATACATACACACATGCACACACATACATACATTCACACATACATACATACATACATACATGCATAGATACATAGATACATAGATACATACATACATACATACATACATACATACATACATACACACACGCACACACACATACATACATACATACATGCATACATACATGCATACATACGTACGTACGTACGTACGTACGAACTTACGTAGTCTTATATGAAATGAGTTTTATATTGGATGTTTAGAGCCAATTCAACAAGACTGGAAGAACATAATAGAATTAAGAGATAAAACAATTACAATGAAATATAGCCTTTAGGAATTGTTTAATCATTTCTTTTTTGCTTTTGTTTTGTTTTGAGTGTTCTCTCTCTCTCTCTCTCTCTCTCTCTCTCTCTCTCTCTCTCTCTCTCTCTGTGTTTTGATCAGGGAAAGGCGGCGTTACCATGCTACGTTGGTTATGTCTCACAGTGTTTAATTCTATTTACCGTACACTGTGAACATCTGCAAAGTAGCCATGTTGTTCATGGGCCGGGAGGGAGTGTGTGTGTGTGTGGGGGGGGAGGTGTGTGGGGGGGGGGGGGGAGGGGGGAGAGGGGGGAGGGGGAGAGGGGGGAGGGGGGGAGGGGGGAGGGGGGACAAAGGCAACCAACTTTGCTGCACCCTCTGCTGAGAATGGGCCATTCATATCCTGACCTAAAACAAACTAAAAAAAAAAAAAACAATTAAAAAAAATAGATAAAAAAAAGGTGAATAAATTAAGAACAGAAGACGAAAATAAATGAAACAATAAGTACGGACAGGAAATAAATAATGGAAAAATGCAGAAAAAGATATAACGAAATAAACTAAACAAATAGCTAAGTAATAAGCTAAACAAATAAACCAAAAAAAAAAAAAAAAAAAATCAAGCAGCTAAATAGATTAACTGAACAAACACATAAATAAACCATGATCAGAATAAGAGCAACAGATTATTCCGCCGATTTTCTTTGTTTATTTTGTTAGGAGTGTGTGGTGGGTTTTTGTTGTTTGATTTTTGTCTTTGTCCCCAAAGACCTGCGTGGCGTCCGCAATGGTGCCCCCCAGCGATGCTAACGGCACTGAGGCCGCCATTAGACTTGAAGCATGCCCCCCCCCCCCCCCCCCCACCCTCCCACCTATCCAACCAGACGCACACTCATACACTCACACGCGGCCCGCGCTCAGGTTAGGACAAAGAGCAGCGCGCGGTGCCCGTGTATGGCAACGCAGAAGCTTCAAAAGCCCACAGCAACACCTATTTTTTCTTTCTCATTCTTTCTTTTTTCTTCCCTTCTTTCTTTCTTTTTTTTTTATTTAAAGAGTGGCCATTATACTTTGTTGTTGTTGCTTGAATCAGTACTGATGCTCTTGCCTGATATTTGCTTTCTTTTCGGCTCATATGGCGTTCAAATGGGACCGCCGTAAAAAACCAGATCATTATGATTCGGGGAAAACAGGTAATTATGACTCGTTAAAACAAGTGACTGTGACAAATGCGCGTACACGCTCGTCTCACTAGTTTCACTACGTGGGCGAGATTATGGATGTGGATGGTTCTTCCTGGCATTTAGATGGCGTCACCATTTTTAAGTGCATGGGAAAAACAACAACAACAACAACAACAAAGAACAAAAACTGAACAGAATCATCTTTAAATCTCACCTTTTGACCTCCCGGTTTTTAAAACAGCATTTGCCTTGTTCATACTGAAGATGAGTTGAATGCTTTTTACACAGAAGAGAGAAACTGAATTAGAAAGTAGATTGCTGAAAACTTGGTCTTCGATTTTGATTTCTCTTCTATTTAGAAATACTAATTGCAACGCTGACACGTTCGTCTCAACGTAGCTCCTCAATACAGTTCCTCAATGTAGCGGGT
>CM065726.1:5989865-5999865 GCA_033310375.1 Conus canariensis
TTCCGACGTGCTTCCAACACACATGTTTATACATATACCAGAATCTTGCCCATTCTTTCCGACGTGCTTCCAACACACATGTTTATACATATACCAGAATCTTCCCCATTCTTTCCGACGTGCTTCCAACACACATGTTTATACATATACCAGAATCTTGCCCATTCTTCCGACGTGCTTCCACCACATTTATACATATACCAGAATCTTGCCCATTCTTTCCGACGTGCTTCCAACACACTGTTTATACATATACCAGAATCTTGCCTCTTCGAAGTGCTTCCAACACACGTGTTTATACTTATAACAGCTTGGTAAAGTTTCTCAGTTACTTCCACTTCAGCATCTCTGACAGGATCGATCTTCCAGATCAGTAGCTCTGCTCTAGGCTGATCCGAGGCGGTGTTTTTGACGCACTGTGCGAAGCTTATGCTGACGGTTTTAGTGTCAAATTGTTGTAGGTTATGGTCACCACAATGAATAGCTAGGGCATCCATTGATGCATCAATGTCTTTTGAGGTTAGAACTTCTTCGGGTGTAGAGTGTACGTCTCCAGTCGTGACAAGGCCACCCTTGATACTACCTCAAAACAGTAAGATCGATCAAGTCTTTTCCCGTTGACGTTGTTCATGACAGAATCATGTCGAAAGACGACCAGCGGGGGATTTTCTTTATACTCTTAATGGTAGTTCTAGTCCAACTGGGTTTTCCTTTGACGTGAAAGTTTTGCGTCGTTTGTCGGGGTACTGGATTTCCGTTGCCCCCCCCCCCCCCCCGCCCCCATATTTATTCTGTCTGTTGTTTTTCTCCCGGCCTAGGTGATTTGGGAGATGTTTGTTCAGGACCTAGGCCTAATGATACAGATTTGGTGGCTTCTGCCTATAGGTTTACGTCGTGAGACAGCATTGTCTGTCTGTGTCTGGATGTTAACGTGATTTGTTCCATGGTTTGTTCTAAGTTTGTCCATCTGGTCTTTTTGGTTATTAACTGTCGGTATGAACTTTTGACACATGAAGTCCAAAGCATTTGCTTTAATTCTCCTATTTCACTCACTATGTCCATCTGAGATTCAATTTGGCTTTTTTTTCGCTGGTCTTTAATTTTTTCTGAGCCTTCCACTCTTGTAAGCTTAAGCTTACTGACCGTCGGCGTCTCAGCACTTTGCCACAACCGTCACTCCAAAACTTGTTTTTCAAACCACATGTCACTCCATTTTTCTCATCACACTTTCCGTAACTTCTTTAGGCACTGAATTTATGTAGGAAATTGTGTGTGTGTGTGTGTGTGTGTGTGTGTGTGTGTGTGTGTGTGTGTGTGTGTGTGTGTGTGTGTGTGTGTGTGTGTGCGCGCGCGCGTGCATGCGTGCGTGCGTGCGTGCGTGCGTGCGTGCGTGTGTGTGTGTGTGTGTGTGTGTGTGTGTGTGTGTGTTGTGTGTGTGTGTGTGTGATGGCAGTGTCGTGGATGTTAGTTCATTTAAGATAAGTAGTGGTGTTATTAGTCGTTATTATTAACATACTGATTGTTACTGTCGTCGTCGACATCGCCTTCCTCCTCCTCCTCCTCTTCTTCTTCTTCTTCTTCTGCTTCTTTTACCTTTTCTCCTCCTCCTCCTCCTCCTCCTCCTCCTCCTCCTCTCTCCTCCTTCTTCTTCTTCTTCTCATTTCAAAACTTCCTCCCTCTTCACATTCTGTGGGAGAGTCTCGTGTCTTGTTTGTATGAACGGTCTGTCTGCCTCTTTCTTTTCAAAGGTCCTCGGAGCTATACTGTGTCGGTCTACAGATCTGCGTCCTACCTCACCTGACCAGGGAACGGGACAGATGATGGGGTGGGGAACGGGAGAGATGATGGGGTGGGGAATGGGAGAGATGATGGGGTGGGGAATGGGAGAGATGATAGGGTGGGGAATGGGAGAGATGATAGGGTGGGGAATGGGAGAGATGATAGGGTGGGGAATGGGACAGATGATTGGGTGGGGAATGGGACAGATGAAAGGGTGGGGAATGGGAGAGATGATAGGGTGGGGAATGGGAGAGATGATGGGGTGGGGAATGGGAGAGATGATAGGGTGGGGAATGGGACAGATGATTGGGTGGGGAATGGGAGAGATGAAAGGGTGGGGAATGGGAGAGATGATAGGGTGGGGAATGGGAGAGATGATAGGGTGGGGAAAGGGACATATGATGGGGTGGGGAATGGGAGATATGATGTGGTGGGGAATGGGAGAGATGATAGGGTGGGGAACGGGAAAAAAGAAGGGGTGGGGAATAGGAGAGATGATAGGGTGGGGAATGGGAGAGATGATGGGGTGGGGAATGGGAAAGATGATTGGGTGGGGAACGGGAGAGATGATGGGGTGGGGAATGGGAGAGATGATGGGGTGGGAATTGGGAGAGATGATGGGGTGGGGAACGGGAGAGATGATAGGGTGGGGAACGGGAGAGATGAAGGGGTAGGGAATGGGAGAGATGATGGGGTGGGGAATGGAGAGATGATAGGGTGGGGAATGGGAGAGATGATGGGGTGGGGAACGGGAGGGATGATGGGGTAGGGAATGGGAGAGATGATAGGGTGGGGAAAGGGACATATGATGGGGTGGGGAATGGGAGAGATGATGTGGTGGGGTTTGGGAGAGATGATAGGGTGGGGAACGGGAGAGATGAAGGGGTGGGGAATGGGAGAGATGATGGGGTGGGGAATGGGAGAGATGATGGGGTGGGGAACGGGAGAGATAAGGGGGTAGTGAATGGGAGAGATGATGTGGTGGGGAATGGGAGAGATGATGGGGTGGGGAACGGGAGAGATGATGGGGTAGGGAATGGGAGAGATGACAGGGTGGAAAATGAGAGAGATGATGGGGTGGGGAATGGGAGAGATGAAAGGGTGGGGAATGGGAGAGATGATAGGGTGGGGAATGGGAGAGATGATGGGGTGGGGAATGGGGAGATGATGGGGTGGGGAATGGGAGAGATGATGGGGTGGGGAATGGGAGAGATGATAGGGTGGGGAATGGGAGAGATGAAGGGATGGGGAATGGGAGAGATGATGGGTGGGGAATGGGAGAGATGATGGGGTGGGGAATGGGAGAGATAATGGGGTGGGGAATGGGAGAGATGATAGGGTGGGGAACGGGAGAGATAATGGGGTGGGGAATGGGAGAGATGATGGGGTGGGGAATGGGAGAGATGATAGGGTGGGGAATGGGAGAGATGATGGGGTGGGGAATGGGAGAGATGATGGGTGGGAATGGGAGAGATGATGGGGTGGGGAATGGGAGAGATGATGGGGTGGGGAATGGGAGAGATGATGGGGTGGGGAATGGGAGAGATGATGTGGGAGGGAGATGGGGGAATGGGAGAGATGATGGGGTGGGGAATGGGAGAGATGATGGGTGGGGAATGGGAGATGATGGGTGGGGAATGGGTAGAGATGATAGGGTGGGGAATGGGAGAGATGATGGGGTGGGGAATGGGAGAGATTGATGGGGGGGGAATGGGAGAGATGATGGGTGGGGAAGGAGAGATGTGGGGTGGGGAATGGGAGGACGATGGTGGGAGAGAGATTGAGGGGGGGGAAGGGAGAGAGAAGGGGTGGGGATGGGGAGAGAGATGGGGGGGGAGGGGAGGATGATGGGGTGGGGAAGGGAGAGGGGATGGACAGGGGGATGGAGAAGATGTTGGGGAGGAATGGGTGTGTGTCAGGGCGGAAGCTCGTGATTTCGGATGAGGGTATTGTATAAAAGCGAGTAAATCAAAGTATGGGGTAATCTGGGAGATGATGGGTGGGACAGTGAAACGAGTTCATTGGTGTGGATGGATCATGGGTAAAACAGGTTATTGGGTGAATGGGGCATTAGTGTGGAAATGGTAATGTGTTGTGTGGGAAAGTGTACAGTGTTATGCTGGTGTGTGGATGGATCATGAGGTAAAAAGGGGTATATCGTGTTGGATGGACATAGATGGTGGGAAACAGTGTGCAATCTGTGTTGTGATGGGAGTCCGATAGTGGTGGAATGAGAGTGTTCATCTGTGGTTGGTGATGGGGTCGCATAGTGTGTAAAACAGTGTTCATGGTGGTGATGGGGTGAATGTGGTATGGTGGGGCTCACTAGTGTGAAAACAGTGTTCATCTGTGTGTGGATGGGCTCATAGATAGTGAATAGCGAGTGTTTATACTGTGTTGTGATGAGGTGCGCCACTAGTGTGAAACAGTGTTCATCTGTGTGTGTGGGCTCCACTAGTGGTAAAGGAGATGATGGGTTATCTGTGTGGGTGTGATGGGGCTCCACTATGTGAATGGAAGTGATGGCGGAGTGATTTATCGTGGTTGTGATGGGGTCGCATAGTGTACAGCGAGTGTTATCTGGTATGTGGTGTATGGGCTCATAGTGTGAAAAGTGTTCATCTGTGTTGTGATGGGCTCCATACTGTAAAACAGTTGTTCAATCTGTGTTGGTGATGGGCTCCACTACTGCAAAGAGTATACTGGCTATGAATTGTCAAACGAGGAAAGAAAAGGAAGAAAGAGAAGAGATGACGAGAAAAGAAACAAGAAAGAAACGAAAGAGAAAAGGGAAAGGAAGAAACGAAGGAATCCGAACGAATGACAAACGAAGAAAGAGAAAGCAAAAGCAAACAAACAAAAACATAAAAAAAAAAAAAAAAAAAAAAAAAAAAAAAGAAAGAAAAACACAGGGGTAGGAGGAAAAACGTTTTTTAAAAAAAGGAACAATCCGTGAATCTGGATTTGATCAATCGGCATGACGGATCTGCATGAAAATTCGATGATACGTGTTTCGGCCATATGAATCTCCACAAAGTGTCCTTGTCATCGGTTCATTTATGCTTTTTCTTTTTGCGTCATCATCATGAAGACAGACAAACAAACCTAAGACAATGTTAAAACATAACGCTCAACGGAGGGGAGAAAGTAAGGGAGTGATTAAGCGAATGAATGGATTATAGATAAGCAAAAATTCATAAAGACATGTTTAAAAAGTTCCACATGCCACTTCTCCTTACCCGTCTTCACAACCCCTAGGCTACCTCCCACCCCCCTCCTCCACCCTCCCATCTACCTCATTCGACAACGGCTTTGGCCACCCTAGATAGGTTTCTAGAAATTGCCCCCCCCCCCCCCCCCCCCCCCACACACACACATACACACTTTTTCCCCCTAGAACGCTCTCCATTCCTCTACTTTCCGTCCCTAACCTCAGTCTCCACCCTTCCATACAAAACTCTCAGCTTCGCAAGCCAGCCTGTGAACAAGAAAGTTAGCAACAAACACACGAACAAATCAACGTAGAACAAACAACAGACAGAGAAACGAGCGGACAGGCAAACAGACAGAAGGAAATCGATCGAAAGGACTCAGGTACTTTTTGTGACGTGCACATCATTATCTGTCCAAGAACCATGGCCAGAGCTCTCATTGCATTTAGTTTTCTGTCTGAACCAAATAGTTACTTTCTTTTCTTGGGTCTTATTTATTACTCTAAGTTAAAACAAACAAAACCTATCTTGGGTCAGGTTTGAACATTTAAATCAATTATTTATTTGAAACTCAATTATTTATTTATCTTCTTTTTTTCCGGGATTGAAACTGTGTTCAATTTATTTGTTCCTTTGTGTACTTCTTTGTTGTTGTGTTGTCTATTTCTGTTTTCTTTTCATTTGTCTGTTTCACTAGTTGATTAGACTCCAAGCCATTGCTTTTCTGTTAAATCTAATCACATCAACTAACATCAGTGCTGTCTGTTTTACAGCCTATCCATGTGTGGATGACAAAGAGTCGATTTGCAGTGTTGATGGTAATATGTTATGAATTCACATAGTTATTACATATGGTAATGATCACGCATCACAAAATAGAAATAATTTACAGATGGGAATGATTATGTAATAATGAAAAGGAATCACGAGGTACAGATCTAAATATTTGAAAGAAACATCGTGGAAGGGGAACACACACACACACACACACACACACACACACACACACACACACACACACACACACACACACACACACAGAGAGAGAGAGAGAGAGAGAGAGAGAGATTTTTGCACAAACACTTCAACATGCGCACGCACACACACACACCACACACACACACACACACACACACACACACACACACACAGCACACACACACACACACACACGCACACGCACACGCACACACACACACACACACACACACACACACAACACACACACAGTGAGGGGGGAAGAGGAAGAGGGAGAGAAAGAGATGCGTTAAAGACACCAGTTGTTGCCATACGTACAACAATTTAGTGCGGCGACAACACATTGAGCTTAATCCGAGAACGAGAAAACCTCTCTCCATACCCCCTCCTATCTACAACTATCTTGGGAGTAGCATTTTGTAAATCGTTTATGTCGGTCTCTTTGACGCCTGAAGTGGGCGTATTTGTTTGAAAATCCTCCTGTCTGTTTTGAATTGTGAGATAAATGATCGTCTCTTCGCACTTTGGTAGGGTATTTGTTTGAAAATCCTCTGGTCTGTTTTGTATTGTGAGATAAATGATCGCGTCTTTGCACTTTGATTGGGTATATGTTTGAAAATTCTCCTGTCTGTTTCGTATTGTGATATAAATGATCGCGTTTTTTGCACTTTGATTTGGGTATATGTTTGAAAATCCTCCTGTCTCTTTTGTATTGTGAGGTTAATGATCGCGTCTTTGCACTTTGTTAGGGTATTTGTTTGAAAATCCTCCTGTTTGTTTTGTATTGTGAGATAAATGAACGCGTCTTCGCACTTTGTTTGGGTATTTGTTTGAAAATCCTCCTGTCTGTTTTTGTATTGTGAGATAAACTATCGCCTCTTTGCACTTTGTTAGGGTATGTGTTTGAAAATCCTCCTGTCTGTTTTGTATTGTGAGATAAATGATCGCGTCTTTTTATTTTGATTGGGTATTCGTTTGAAAATCCTCCTGTCTGTTTTTGTATTGTGAGATAAATTATCGCGTCTTTGCACTTTGATTGGGTATTTGTTTAAAAATCCTCCTGTCTGTTTTGTATTGTGAGATAAATGATCGGCTCTTTGCACTTTGTTTGGGTATTTGTTTAAAACTCCTCCTGTCTGTTTTGTATTGTGAGGTAAGTGATCGCGTCTTTGCACTTTGTTTGGGTATTTGGTTGGACTTTAGTATATTTACAGTACAACACACAACAGTACTGAATAGTCCATCCCAATACAGCACAGAAGGGTGGAATACAATGCGATACAGAGCAATACAATACAGTAGGTAACAATATCATCCAACACGATACCATATACGTCGCTACAATACATTACAACATATAGCAGAATACAGTTTAAAACAGTGCAGTACAGTAAAGTTGAGAAAAGTGCAGTACAAAACACTACAGAACAATACAATATAGTACAAGCTATACAGTATGCCACAGCACAGTATAAAACACTACAGAACAATGCAATATAGTACAAGCTATACAGTATGCCACAGCACAGTATAAAACACTACAGAGTAATGCAATATAGTACAAGCTATACAGTATGCCACAGCACAGTACAAAACACTACAGAACAATGCAATATTGTACAAGCTATACAGTATGCCACAGCACAGTATAAAACACTACAGAGTAATGCAATATAGTACAAGCTATACAGTGTGCCCCAGCACAGTATAAAACACTACAGAGTAATGCAATATAGTACAACCTATACAGTGTGCCACAGCACAGTAAAAACACTACAGAAAATGCAATATAGTACAACCTATACAGTGTGCCACAGCACAGTACAAAACACTACAGAACAATGCAATATAGTACAACCTATACAGTGTGCCACAGCACAGTACAAAACACTACAGAACAATGCAATATAGTACAACCTATACAGTGTGCCACAGCACAGTACAAAACACTACAGAACAATGCAATATAGTACAACCTATACAGTGTGCCACAGCACAGTACAAAACACTACAGAACAAAGCAATATAGTACAACCTATACAGTGTGCCACAGCACAGTACAAAACACTACAGAACAAAGCAATATAGAAACAGCCTATACAGTGTGCCACAGCACAGTACAAAGCACTACAGAACAATGCAATATAGTACAACCTATACAGTGTGCCACAGCACAGTACAAAGCAGAACAGGATCACATCACAGTCAGTACATCACAGCACCACACCACACCACACCACACCACACCACACCACACAACACCACACACCACACGTGCGCGCCGGTATGAGTGTGTGCGTGCCTGCGCACGCGTTCGCGCGTATGTGTGTGCATGTGTGTGTACGTGTGCGTGTGTGTGTGTGTGTGTGTGTGTGTGTGTGTGTGTGTGTGTGTGTGTTGCACGCGCGCGCGTGTGTGTGCATGTGTGTGTGCGCGCGTACGCGCGTACTTGTGTGTGGTGTGTGTGTGTGTGTGTGTGTGTGTGTGTGTGTGTGGTGTGTGTGTGTGTGTGTGTGTGTGTGTGTGTGTGTGTGTGTGTGTGTGTGTGTGTGTAAAGCGGAAAAGGAAAAAGAGAGATAGAGGGATAAGGCACACAGAAACAGAGATTGAGAAAAAGAAAAGGAGACAGTGGTACAGGAGTGTTATGCTTGGAAGGGGGCGCTGGAGGGTGTGTGTAAGACTCCTCCTCTACCACTCTCTCCCTTTCTTTGTCTCTTTCTCTATTACTGTTTGCCTTTCCCCTCTATCTACCTCTCTTTTTCCTTTTGCCCTTTACACACACACACACACCACACACACACACACACACACACACACACACACACACACACACACACACAAACACATGCACGCGAGCACGCGCGCAGGTACACACGCACATATGCAGGCGCGCGCGCGCACACACACGCACGCACGCGCGCACGTACACACACACACACACACACACACACACACACACACACACACACACACACACACACACACACACACTTTTTAAGACGTATTCGTCCGTTTACGTATATTTTTTCATCCGTCATTGCCTACACATATTTATTTGTGTTTTATTTCATGTTATCAGTCCTGAAGATGGTCTATTTCTTTTTAATTTTCAAATCTTCTGAGCATCCTGAAAGAGAGTTTGTATTGTTGACAGAAGATCGGCAGTCAAAAATCATTTGTGTTATTCAAACGCTCTAACCGTTTGACTGCAGGGCCCCAATGTACTGAACTCAAATCACTGCAAAGGCAGAGAGTCGGTTACTCAGCAATATTCATGTTTATTGTCCACACATATCTACGGTGATTGTGACGTCAACGTGAATTATGATGTCAATGTAAAATTACATAACAACGTGACGTAAAAAAACAACAACAAAGGGAGTGAGAGAAAGAAAAAACGGTGAGGCCCCTGAGTCCCGCCTGGAACCGTATTCGTCTTTATTCGCCGCTGTCTCCGTCAAGACGACGTGGAGAGGCTGACCGCCAGGTCAGTAGTACTCTTAATCTTCTGTGTGAGTGTACCCTGTGGCCGTGTGAAGACTGTGACCTGAGGATTTTCCGTCAAGATGACGTGAAGAGGCTGACCGCCAGGTCAGTAGTATTCGTGTTCTGTGTGAGTGTACCCTGTGGCCGTGTGAAGACTGTGACCTGAGGATTCTCCCGTCAAGACGACGTGGAGAGGCTGACCGCCAGGTCAGTAGTATTCGTGTTCTGTGTGAGTGTACTCTGTTTGTTGCCGTGTGAAGACTGTGACTTGAGGATTCTCCGTCAATCAGTTCAGCTCAGTTCAGTGGTTTATTTAATGTCTTTTCATCGCCAGATGATACTAGACACTTGTTAAAAAAAAAAAGAAAAAAAAAAAAAAAAAAAAAAAAAAAAAAAAAAGAAGTAAAACCTTCACACTCAACCTATCTAGTACTTGCAAAGCCACATCTGTTATGTGCATATCTACATAAGTGAAATACCCTAATGGTACACAAAGTTGTGATCTTTACAAAAACTTTACAACCTACCTCTGACTGCGAAATAAC
>CM065726.1:6007365-6029865 GCA_033310375.1 Conus canariensis
AAGGTGACATGATGTACAACATTTGCCATCGTACCACATAAGGCCCCCCCCCCTCTCTCTCTCTCTCTCTCTCTCTCTCTCTCTCTCTCTCTCTCTCCCCTAAGTTTGTTACTTGTTATGCCAAATGAGCACCCTTCTTTATATATAAATAATTCATTTTCAATAGCACAAACAATTTCATGTTACTTGTCTCATGTGGATAGGCTGAAGGCCTCACATTAAAGTCACGAGTTCACGAGTTCTCTCTCTCTCTCTCTCTCTCTCTTACACATACACGCACGTACCTATCCGTGCGCGCGCACTCACGCACGCACGCACGCACGCACGCACGCACGCATGCACGCACGCACACACACACACACACACACACACACACACACACACACACACACACACACACACACACACACACATGATGAAACTGAAAGGGGAAAATGGTGAAGGGATCGACCAAAACAGGTTGCAGTAACAGTCTGCGGAAGCCGAGAAGAAGCCTTGGGTTGAGTCAAAGTATTTCCTGTTTCTTGTCTTCATTTCTAGATCAACTATTTTCTTTTCTCTTTCTTCTTATCTAGAGGTGGCTGATTAATCTATTTGGTAGTAAATACCTATTAAATCTAGACGAAGAATGATTTGTTGTTATTGTTATATATCACAGACGTTATATTCATGAGTATGTTTTGCCCCCATCTCAAACCAACTCAATTTTTTTCCACCTTCTATGAAGGTTCTTTTCTTTGAAAAAAAAGTTACATCATTATGATTCACATTCACTCAAAAGAACAACTGTCATATTTCTGTACACACAAACACATGCACAAAAAACAAACAATATAACCAGAACTACATCACATGCATGAAACAAAAAGTGTTGTTAGGAGAAGTAAGACCAAAAGATAGAGGAAGAGAAAAGAAGCGAGAGAGAGGAAAGAGAGGGAAAGTGAACAGCAGAGGCGGAGAAGAAAAGGGATGCTGCCCTAACAGAGTAACATGAACATAACAGTCAAACAGAGAAAGTTAAGCAATAAGTCAGCATCCACGGTGAGTGAATAAACAAGTAGATAGACTTAAGTTCTTTTAGATGGTATAGTATTAACTATGTTATTAATACAGACTATAACCTCATTTAACCAAGTCCTGATAAGGAAGCCAATCCATCAAAACAGTGTCTTAATTTATTAGTCACAATACCCAGATACCTTTCTGTTCTGAATTTATCTTTGAGTATATTAATAAAAATATTGACAATTGGTGCTACTTTCTTCCATTTACATTAGTAGATGTATTGCTTTGCCAAAAGTATTATCAAGTTAAGAACTCTGTCAGTTATAGTGTTTTCCTCAACCCCAAATATTACAAGAACCTCTGTGGATTGAAAATTCACACAATGAACAGTTTTGAGATAAGCATCTTTGCAAATCTGCCAAACAGTGGTGGTCATTGGGCAATACCATAACAAGTGACAATTGTTTCAGTTTCTGTTTCACATAAGGAACAGAGTGGTGAGTTTACTACATTTCTTAGGTGTAGGTATCTGTTAGTTGGTAGAATTCTATGCAAAACACGTAGCTCTGTAACCATCTTAGTTGAACATCCGGGCTAGTTGAAATAGCAGTACGAAAAATTGTATTCCACTTAAGGTTGTCATAATGCATATTCCACTTTCTCACTCCAGCAACGGTGTTATTATTTACATTGAAACAAGGCTGAACATAATGGTTGTCTTTGTGGATAAGTTGCCAGGCTTCATTTTTCTGCAGTTTATATCTTGCAGTAGGTGTTAATTCATCTTATTTTGAAAACTTTTTATTGCCGGAATAACCCCTCTGAATGTAACAAAGTCTGTTACTATTCCATCATATTTTCTCAAAAATGCCTCATGACTTAAAAAATTGCCCGCATCGTCCAGTAAATCACTGACCACATAGATACCTCTATCGAACCATGTATTTAAAAAAAATGACATGTCTACCTTTAAGAATATTCACATTATGAAATATGAATTCTGCATTGAAAGCATCAATGTTGTGAGGTAAAAGTTTTACACATAATCGTCTATAATGTTTCAAAACATCTGACCAAAATGGGTTTTTTAGCCCACGCAAAAGTACATTCACATATTCGTAGCCCAAATTCTCCAAATTTACAAACTTTGGGTGCAAATCCAGGACAAATTTTTGCATGTAAGAATCATTGTCAAAAATTCTTCTTAACCAACTAATTTTCATGGTACTCAAAAAGGAAAAAAACATTCAACATTTTCAAACCACCCTCCTTGCAATTCTTGCAAACATTTTTCTTACTGATTTTACTTGGCTTTTCATCCCATAAAAAGGCAAAAAATAATGCGTCCAGTTGGTGTAAAAAATCATCTCCTGGATCAGGTAGGTTGAGGAATAAATACACCAGTTTTGACATAGCTAGAGTTTTTATAACTGTTATTTTTCCAAATGGAGTTGAATGTTTTTGACCACTTTTTTTTTAACAAACTTTTTACTTTATGTATTTTATTATCATAGTTAAGTGCTACAATTTGTTCTACAAACCAACCAACTCAATCTTGGTCTAATCTTCAATGTCGTGTTTTTTCTGTTTCAGTGCCTCATGTCGTGGTGTAATACGACGATGATGAATAGTGAGATTTACGACCTATTAGTTTGATATTCTTGAGGACGAATTGTTACCACAGCGCTGGCGGTAAGGAGTAGAGGCAAAACGACTAGCATATTCGGATTTTATACTGAAGGACCCGGATGACTGATCAGGGGAAGAAGGTATGACACTTATTTTTCCATTGAGACATTTTTTCTTGTCAGATAAAACAAGAACAAAACACATTCGTTTCTGTTTTCATTAGTAACAACGAAAACGATATGTCACGTGGGCTGATCGTATGCAACAGGAACGTAAATGTTGAAATACGGAGGCACCATCCATGTGCTGAATGTAAGCATGCATCGTGGTCCTGTCGCGTCCTTTTTGGTTGCACAACACGGCAGGTGACAAACAAATACCTTTTCTTGCATAACATGGCAAACAAAGGAAGAAAAGGTAAACAGACAGACGCACTGACACGGAAGATGTGTCGTCTGTTAAAGAAGCCTCAATCAGTCTAAAAATTCCAAAAGTATAGGCGATTGAATAAACTCTTTATTCTGGCCAATCAGAAGGCAGCTTCGTATAATACCGTCTGGTTCCAAAACAAGTCAGTGAACGGAAGAAAAACAACCACAATGTGTCAGTTTTTTTTTCTCCATTGAACCTATTAATCAATTGCATGAATATCTAAAGAAATCACGTTAATCGAAAATACACTTGTCTTGTGCATTGCGTGGTCACAAAATGTTGCTTTGTAATGTGTTTGTGTGTTAATTTGTTGTTGTTTTTGTTTGTTTTGTCGTCTTTTCAGCAGTACGCAGTCCATTTCACTTTTCTTGTCATATTTTGACTGCAGATTGCAAACATACATTCTCAAAAATGACACTATTTGGAAGGACAACGTATATCAATGTTTCACATATGTTGACCAGTATTTCACCCACGTTGACCAATATTCCACCTAAGTTGACCAGTATTCCACGTAAGTTGACCAATATTCCACCTAAGCTGACCAATATTTCACCTAAGTTTATCAATATTTCACATATGTTGACCAGTATTTCACCTACGTTGACCAATATTCCACCTAAGTGGACCTTATAATTCACCTAAGTTGAACAGTATTTCACCTAAGTTGACCAATATTTCACCTAAGTTGCAAATAAAAAATGTTGTATTCTTAATTTGTGTTCTTAATTTACCACTATTTTATTTTCCTCAGCATGACACATCATACTGCAAATTCCGTGCTTGAAAATAAACTTCTCCAACATGTACGTGACAGCTGTGTCTGCCAGTCAGCAAAAGGCCCAGTGAGGTCTACCACAGCTGACAGCTGTGTCTGCCAGTCAACAAAAGGCCCAGTGAGGTCTACCACAGCTGGCTATCCTTCTCTTTCTACGGTCTCTAATTTCGTCCTGTTACATTAGGAATCACAGATGGCCCCCGCCTCCCCCACCCATAAACACACACACACACACACACACACACACACACACACACACACACACACACACACACACACACACACACGTCTATGATATAGATACCTCACGTAAATAACTAACCGCGTACTTTGGTCGCACGACTTTGCAGATAGTCCGAGTATTTTAGTCTCTCCTTGAAGAAGACCGAAATTACTGACTTAGTCTGCTATATATACAGACATAAGCGGTTCTTTTTTCCTTTTCTCTTTATTTTAACAAAATAGTTTCGGGGATCGTTCCTGCCTGTGAATCCGATTGATTTAAATCATCGTTCACCCCACACATACCTGCACATGGAATCTTCTCTCTCTCTCTCTCTCTCTCTCTCTCTCTCTCTCTCTCTCTCTCTCTCTCTCACACACATACACCCACGTATGCACCCACGTATGCACGCATGCACATGTTTAACTGAATCGTTATTTAAACTCTTATCTCATCCAACCCCCCCCCTCCCACACACACACACAAACAAAAAACAATGTGATAAATTGGGAGGGGTGGATGTGGGTCGTGTGAGAGGGGGAGAAAGGGGAACGGGGGATGGGGGGGGGGGGGTCGGTCCAGGTCGACATGATAATTATTGTCGCCTGGGAAATTTCTGTCAACCATGCTTTTTTTCTTTTCTTTCATTACTCTTTTTCCTGCCTTCCCCCCTTTGCCATCCCCCCCCCCCCCCCCCACGTCTGCTCTCCTCACGACCTCAGTTTCCATCTGTCCCTCCACATTCTTGCCCCGTGGTGATTTGTTTTTTTTTTTTTTTGTCAAAGTCTTCGTTGTTGACTACTTCATTTGGCTGATCGTTGGATAAACGTGATGGCACCCTCCGGAAGGGAGACCTTCGCTCACACTGGCTTTGCGATTCAGCAGTCATTGGTGCCATAGAGATTCTTAATATTTGTGACCTTCTACCACAAAATGAGTCGCTTGTCATAGTTAAGCGTTTCTAAGATTACACTTTCTAAAAGTAATTTTCTGCTCTTTTCAATGGTGAAAACCATTTTTAAACCGGGCTTTTAGTTTTTAAGATACAGTGTTTTGAAGATGGTAACCCTCTGAGAAGCGCTTTTGAGAAAATGAACAAAAACAGATGCACACATTCAGCATTATATTAACATATTAGGTGTTTTAAAATGTCGTTTCAATACAGAAAGCAGTCAGATATAAACAATTCATTTAGTGTATTTTGTGCAGGAAAACTTATAGTGTCAACTAGGGTCAAAATCTCAAAATCGACTCCTGACACCCCTACTGCCTATTTTGGCTGCTAACTAACTGAAAACCCGGTGAGATGACAAGCGACTCATTCCGTGGCGGAAGGTCACATTTGTTGTCCTACGTGTGTTGGATCAGACTGGACACCGGCCATCACCAGTGAGGAGACCTGACCAGCTGTGCAGTGTCTCCTGTCACGCGTGGCCCTCGGACGACCTGATCTTGACTAGTTTCTATGCACTGCCACTGCTGAGACTATGACAGGAAGACCTGGCTTTGGCTGTATGTGGCTGTCCTCTCAGGAAGACCTGGCTTTGGCTGTATAATTATGGCTGTCCTCTGAGGAAGCCTGGCTTGGCTGTCTATGGCTGTCCTCTCAGGAAGACCTGGCTTTGGCTGTCTATGGCTGTCCTCTCAGGAAGACCTGGCTTTGGCTGTATATAGCTGTCCTCTCAGGAAGACCTGGTTTTGGCTGTATAGGGCTGTCCTCTCAGGAAGACCTGGCTTTGGCTGTCTATGGCTGTCCTCTCAGGAAGACCTGGCTTTGGCTGTATAGGGCTGTCCTCTCAGGAAGACCTGGCTTTGGCTGTATAGGGCTGTCCTCTCAGGAAGACCTGGCTTTGGCTGTATAGGGCTGTCCTCTCAGGAAGACCTGGTTTTGGTTGTATATAGCTGTCCTCTGAGGAAGACCTAGTTTTGGCTGTATATGGCTGTCCGGAAAGACGGGTGAGGAACAATGCGGCTTAGAGGGCAGGGGGAATAAGATACCTATAAAAGATAAAACAAAGCATAACAAAAAATGTAATTTGGCTCTTCTGACTCGCACTTGACATCTGTATCATACTACGGATTAAACAGAAAGTATGTAGCTTGATCTGGTTGATTCGTCATAAATGGCTTCCTCTTACTGTGCTAAAGCTGTTTTAGACCTTCATCATTCGGTGATATCTTTATGCAGGTGGTGGCTTGAAAAGGTCTGTCGATATTTATCCTGCCTTAAGCTTTGGTTGTGTTAGCGCTGGTACACAAAATACAAATCAGAAGTTGATATGGACGCATGCATGCGCGTGCGCGCGCGCGCGCACACCACACACACACACACACACACACACACACACACACACACATACATACAAACACACACATACGCACGCACGTACACACTCACACACACACACACACACACACACACACACACACACACACACACACACAGAGAGAGAGAGAGAGAGAGAGAGAGAGAGAGATTTATTCCATGTCCAAGAACTGATAGAAGATTATAGTACAAGCAAACTGAAGACATTTTGTATATTATGTGTCGAGGAGCTAATGGAAATGATATAACAACAATCATGGAAGACATTCTATATAATCTTTCATCAAATTCCACACAAAATTCCGGCTCTACAAGTCACTAGTGGTCTCCATCCTGTTATATGGCTGCGAGACATGGACACTGATGGCCGAAACAGAAAGAAGAATCCAGGCGTTTGAGACCAAGTGCCAGAGGAAACTACTCCGCATTTCCTGCAAAGAACACAAGACCAATGATTATGTGCGGAACCTGGTCACTAACCTAGTTGGGCCCCACGAGCCACTTCTGGTAACCGTCAAACGACGGAAGATGGCATGGTTTGGCCACGTCATTCGTCTCAACACCCTCTCCAAAACCATCCTTCAAGGTACCGTTGAAGGAGGGCGCAGACGAGGACGGCAGAGAAAGAGTTGGTCCGGAAATATAAAGGACTGGACCAAAATGACCATGCCAGATCTCCTCACGACAGCTACAAACAGAAGAGCCTGGAGAGAAACGGCGGCTGCCTCATCACGTCCCCCCAGCGACCCCAGAGGTCAGGGGAATGACTGACTGAAGTTCATGAGCCAAAAGAAACTTATGAGACTAAAAGAGCTGTAAATGGATAAAACTATCGCTATGATTTTTTTTCCCCAAATTTCAGCAATGATAATATAACTAATGCTCTGGAAACCGATGCGATGGGAAAAAAAACTACCAAAATCCTATTCTTAGTTTTTTCAACCCGTGTTGCATGGCGTATCTATACTCAAAACTGTTGCATACATGATTTATTATTTGCTATCTCTAGCACACAAAAACAGATTTAGAGATAAACTAATAAAAAGGTATACGCATACTCAGTGCCTTGCAAAGATACAAAGCAAACTGTTTTCTGCTTTGCACATGTTCCAGGTATGTACTCTGTCACTTTCCTTGGCCTGAGCGTGCAATTTCTGCCATCTGCAGCCCATTACTTTCTGACGAAATTTACGAATAATACTTCCTATGTCCCCCACAAAAATAGTGGTAATATTGATGCTGATGAAATTGATAACGGCGTTGCTGCTGCTGCTGCTGCTGCTGCTGCTGCTGCTGATAATGATGAAGATGGCGATAATAAGGAATCTTGTAACGGCGTCTTTGTGTGATCTTGGTGTCTGGCTTAACGAGGAGCGACTTCAACAGGGACGCCCACGCCTGTCTCAACAAACACGCAGGGGAAAAAAATCTATCGCAGGAACGCTACAACACATCCACCTTGTGCGCTGAACAGCTAAACATCAGCAGCAATTGCTGTGGCAGGATTCTTCGTCAGCTCGTAAAACTGTGTGTCTATAGCAGTCACTGTCTTTTCCTTTCTGCATATCTTTCCTCACTGGTAATGGGCAAACACACACACACACACACACACACAACACGCGCGCGCGCGCGCGCGCGCGCACACACACACACACACGCACGCATGCACGCATGCATGCAAGCACACACACACACATGCACACACATGCACATGCAGAGAGAGAGAGAGAGAGAGAGGAGAGAGAGAGAGAGAGAGAGAGAGAGAGAGAGAATGCCAATGCCAATGCAAAAGTTCAATCAGTTTAGATCAAGGTCCCTAATGAAGGGGTACACCTACAGAAAACACACTAACAATCCAACATGCAGCTGCTAACACAGTAATGTTCACATTAAAGAAAACGATGACTATTCTAGAAACAACAGTTGACACGGCAGGCTTTCCTGCAAGCGTTTTCCTTACAGCTTGATTCCTTTCCGAATCACTTCTCCTAAGCGTTTTCATAATTAATGAGTGCATCACCTTATTTGAATTGATATTATTTTAAGGCCTGGATAATTCCTTCATACATCACAAATGGTTCTTATGATTGTGGAATATTTTCTTCTTCTTCATTGTTCAGACGAGGGAAAGGATGTCCCACATATTGAGTCCACTGTCTTCATACAACTGACAAATTACAGACCTTTTGATCTTGTTGATTGTACTTAGAAACGAAGACACAATGTTTGTTCTAGATTTTGTTAAAATGGAATAGGAGGGCATGGTAAATTAAGGAAAAGAAAGATCAATTTGGAAAGTAGCAGTGCTTTAAGAATTACTACTTTTCCAACATTATAATGTCTGGTTTTCTCAAGTGCACGATTATTCTTTTAATAACATCTAATTTGCTAGCATAGCTTAACTCTTCAGTTCTTTCCCTTGAATTTCGATCACCGGTGATAGACGATTTTCTTCCTGGAATTATGGTATTCAAAACAACATTTCTGTTATCTGAAGCAATATATCGCCTAAAAAACCCGAAATAGACACATTCATCACAAAAATATTATTATTTTAGAAATAATGCGCAGAATGTTACAAAAAAAAAAAAAAAAAAAAAGAACATCCGTCATGCAAAATGCAAAAATCTCAAAAACTGTTGAGAGTTAAATTACAAATTTCATCATTCCGGTGGACAAGCACATCCCTAAGACCCGAAAGATGCCACTATAGCATTGAAAGTTACAGTCATAGACCTCACTCCACAGGTGCCCCTACTCTCTACCTTCGCTAATTGTGTTTTGTCATTATTGTCCCTAAGCCCAGACATTCTGGAAAAGGAATCTAAAGCATGTATTGCTTCAGTGAGGGACTTCTCTGAGCCATCCAGGAAGATGGTAGTGTCATCTGTGAATGACGATACTGCATGTATTGCTTCAGTGAGGGACTTCTCTGAGCCATCCAGGAAGATGGTAGTGTCATCTGTGAATGACGATACTGAAAATCTTTACCTTTCTAATATTATGCCTTTCATGTTCCTTTTTACTTAGCACAAAATTCTTTTTACTTCTGATGTTATATCTTTCATGTTCTTTTTTTTGTTTTGCTGAGCATCAGTAAAAGAACAACTGCATGTATTAAACATAAGCATAGTGAAATGGGGTCACTCTGCCTGCAACCTCTTTACAATGTAAAACAAGCATTAGGATTGATTATTGACTGATACACAAAACTTGTCACTTCTGTACAGAGTTTGAAATCACCTTGTAAATGACGTTGAAAATGGACAAGTATTATTCATTTTTTTTAATGAAAGGCCAAGAATCGTCACCTAAAGCGTTTTCGAAATCCACTGAGAGCAATAAATCTGGGATATGCTGATTTTCAGTGAATAAAAGTTCTTTACGCTAGTTTGCCGTTTCTTTTTCTTTTTTGTTTGTTTCGATTCAGAATCTGTATTTGCAGCACACAGCCAAACATTACCAGCTATGTCACTATATCTGTCGTTCTTTGCAGGATGAGTCAAAGATTGGTACCAACTCTGTTTCTTACTTTTTGTCCACACAGTTTGATTTTTTGTAACACACAGATTAACGCCGGTATTATTTCCATTTGTTATTGTTAGTCTAAGCAAGCATCATTCTCTGCAAGACAGCAACCAATGGATGGTATCAGCTGTGTCTGCTAATGTTTGTCTTTGCAGCGTCGATCTTTGCAGTTCAGGAACCGACATTGGTGGTAGTTTTTGTTTGTTTGATCGTTTCATTTGATTGTGATGCTGATGATGATGATGACGATGATGATGATGATGATGATGATGATGATGATGAAAGTTGTTGTTGTTATTATTTTGTTCAGGAACTAACATCGGAACCATGTCTTATTGTCACTATTCGCGTGCGTGCGTGCGTGCGTGCGTGCGTGCGTGCGTGCGTGTGTGTGGTGTGTGTGTGTGTGTGTGTGTGTGTGTGTGTGGTGTGTGCGCGTGCGTGCGTGTTGTGTGTGTGTGTGTGTGTGTGTGTGTGTGTGTGTGTGTGTGTGTGTGTGTGCGTGCGTGCGTGTGCGTGTGTGTGTGTATGTGTGTGTGTGCGTGCGTGCGTGCGTGCGTGCGTGCGTGTGTGTGTGTGTGGTGTGTGTGCGCGCGCGCGCGCGCGCGCGCGCGTGTGTGTGTGTGTGTGTGTGAAGTTTACAAACCAGACACTGGCACCATGTCTGTCACCCTTTGTCCATCCGTCGTCATCCTTTGGGGGTCAGGAACCAAACATTGGTACCCTTTCGTTCTGTTACTTTGCCTGACATGAGTCAAACATCAGTGCCATTTGTACCTGTGGCTGTGTGCCTGCCCTTCTTCTCAGCATATTTGTGCCATCTGATTTTTTTGTTTTGTTTTTGTTCCTGTTTGTCCTTGCAGTATGGTTCTGCACAGCACACAGACAAATACTGGTACAGCGTCATTCTTTGCCAGACAGTAGCCGATAAACTGGTATCAATTCTGTCAATACTGTTTGTCTTTGAAAGATCGTTCTTTGAAGTTTCAGAACGACACATTTCTGTCATTCTTCGTTACCATTTGTATATACAGCGGAATTTTTAAGGTCAGGTAGAAATTATTAGAATTATATCGTTTGTTACTGTTTGTGCATGCTGTGGTTTTTTTTTTCCAGTCCAAAACAAAGTATTAGAACTATATTTTTCTCTAAATAATTGTGCTGGCACTGTCGTTATTTGCAGAAGATGAGGAAAACACAGGCACCATGTTCACGAACCGAGTTCTGGTGCCAGTGCCGTTTCCGTTTGTCCACAGTGTCGTTATGTACAGGACAGGAACCAAACACTAGTACCAGTTTTGTTGCTCTGAGTGAATGCAGCATTGTTATTTGCAGGACAAAATTCAAGTATTGGTGGCGGTTCTGTTACTGCTTGGTAGTGCAATGACGTTACTTGCAGGATTGGGACGAAATATTGGTACCATTTTGATCACTGTTTGTCGATTCAGTATCGTTATTTTCAGGACAGAAGCCAAACATTGGCACCATGTCTGTCTGTTACTGTTTGTCCATACAAGGTTGTTCTTTGCATGACATATTCAGAATCAATACCATAGTTGTCGGCTAACGTTTGCCACGCAGTGTCATTTTCTGCAGGAAAGGAGTCAAACATTGGTACCTTGTCTGTTTAACACTTTTTATCCATGTAAAGTTGTTTTTCGCAGGACAGGCGCCAAGCATAGATACCAATTCTGTCACTGTTTCGTCGGTACCAACTCTGTCCAATACTGCTTGCCCATGCTAGAGTGGCTCCTGGCAAAGAAAGGAATAAAACCAAACCAAACCTGGCAACAATATTACTTTGCAACTGTCGGTTCCTTTTTTTTTCTTTCTGTCCCATCTTCTGTGCCACCTCATGGCATTGCACCCACGCCGCTCATTCCAACACCCCGTCCACAGCCACAGCTCGATCAGTCACGCTGCAGCCCCGGCACCTGCAATCTACAAGGAGCAGTCTATATCAAGTCGTCAAGAGACAACTCACCGGAGGAGACATTGCACTGCTGCCGAGTCACTTCGGTAGTTTTCAGTGGCGCCTGTTCTGATCCAACATACGCAGGACACCACCTACTAAGCCTCCTACTGACGACAATAATTGCTTAGTCGCGGAGCCGGCGTGAGTGAACTCTCCCTCCGAAGGGCGCCACCAAGTCCGTCCAACGACAGCCCTCATGGACTCGCCAATACCGGTGACCCCGACGGAATCAAACCAAGGCCATAGACGTTAAGACGATATCAAAGCTGAGGTCACCATGAGAGCAGAGCATGAAGGGCCACAGAATTGGAGACTTTTTTTTAGGCTGATTGATGAGAATGAGGATGATGAAGATGATGTTACGGATTTCCATTTCGGTGTGGGTTTGCATGACAAGGCTGTACTCTAATAATATATCCCGGCGTCAACCAGGCCCGAGAGATACAAACACCTGCAGTGTTGGTCAGGAAATTACAACGCTCTCAGAGACGCATCCCTTAAGTGAATGAAACTCGATTGTGTGGTCCCAGTCTTCCTAACTGAGCCTGTAGCAAACTCAACTCTGGGTAGGAGCTGATCGGGGAAGAAAAATCCAACATGACTCTGATGAGAATCGAACCCACGACATGCCAGCAGGGAATCTACGAAGCATTTCGCCACGTCGTTTAATATATTACTTTCCCCGCAAAACAAGTTTGAAAAAGTGAAATAGAATTAAGTTCTTTTTTTTTTTTTCGCGTGACATCTGTCTCAGTGTTTTCTCTTCACTGTTACTTTACTTCCTTCTTTCCTTTTCTTCTCTTGAAGGGTTGTTGTTGCTGCTGTTGTTGTGGTTGTTGTTGTTATCATCGTAGTCGTCGTTGCCGTTATTGTTTTTATTGCTGTTGTGAATGTTTTGTATACTTTTCCTTTGTTACAAATTTGAGTGAAAAAAGCCAAGCAGATGGATGTTAAATGCAACACACCTTAGTGGTATCCCCTATGCAGCTGTTAACCATAGCATGTCACAAATGGCAGTGCGTAATGTGCGTACAATTTTCCTTCATATTGGTGGAGTGGGCGTCTTAGATTTGTTTCAAGAATTCCACAACGCTACCAGATGAAAGCACACTTCCCAAAAAGATCTAATGAGAGGGAGATGGTGGATTGGGATAGGAGGGAGGGGGGAGGAGAAATTTACCGAACGGAGGGCAGGAGGACGGGGAAGGAGGGGGGGGAGGGGGGAGGCAGGGATTGCTGATAAGGAATTGCTGATGATGTGTTTTTACATCAGGCTGTTTTTCTTTCTTTCCCCGAATGCGTTTCTGAATTTTCTTTTAGGAAAAAGGCGGAGACAGAACAAGTGGAGAGACGTTGATTCGGGAAGGGATGTGGGTGGAAGAGTGGGGGTGGGGGAAGACCTGGAAACAAGTTTGAACCCGCTGAAACCCTCCCTCCTTAATCTGCCCCTGCTTATTAGATAATTTTTTTTTTTTTTTTTGCTTGGAGCTTTCCTTCCATTGGACAGTGCTCAGAAGACGGACACCGGATTTGTTGGAATGCCGGTGAGTCAAGGACGGTCATTGGTGTGAAACAGGCCAGTCCTTTACAGAGGGTGAAATGGGCCAGTCCTTTACAGAGGGTGAAACAGGCCAATCCTTTACAGAGGGTGAAACAGGCCAATCCTTTACAGAGGGTGAAACAGGCCAATCCCTTACAGAGGGTGAAACAGGCCAATCCCTTACAGAGGGTGAAACAGACCAGTCCTTTACAAAGGGTGAAACAGGCCAGTCCTTTACAGAGGGTGAAACAGGTCAATCCTTTACAGAGGGTGAAACAGGCCAATCCTTTACAGAGGGTGAAACAGGCCAATCCTTTACAGAGGGTCACCAGGCCAATCCTTTACAGAAGGCGAAACAGGCCAACCCTTTACAGAGGGTGAAACAGGCCAGTCCTTTACAGAGGGTGAAACAGGCCAGTCCTTTACAGAGGGTGAAACAGGCCAATCCTTTAGAGAGAGTTAAACAGGCCAATCCTTTAGAGAGGGTGAAACAGGCCAGTCCTTTACAGAGGGTGAAACAGGCCAATTCTTTCCAGAGGGGTGAAACAGGCCAATCCTTTACAGAGGGTGAAACAGGCCAATCGTTTACAGAGGGTGAAACAGGCCAATCCTTTAGAGAGGGGTGAAACAGGCCAATCCTTTACAGAGGGTGAAACAGGCCAATCGTTTACAGAGGGTGAAACAGGCCATTCCTTTACAGAGAGTGAAACAGGTCAATCCTTTGCCGAGAGTGAAACAGGCCAATACTTTACAGAGAGTGAAACAGGCCAATCATTTAAAGAGGGTGAAACAGGTCAATCCTTTACAGAGAGTGAAACAGGCCAATCCTTTACAGAGAGTGAAACAGGCCAGTCCTTTACAGAGGGTGAAACAGGCCAATCCTTTTACAGAGGGTGGAACAGACCAATCCTTTACAGAGAGTGAAACAGGCCAATCCTTTAGAGAGGGGTGAAACAGGCCAATCCTTTACAGAGGGTGAAACAGGCCAGTCCTTTACAGAGGGTGAAACAGGCCAATCCTTTTTCAGAGGGTGGAACAGGGAAAGGCCATTGACCTGTTCGCATTTCTTCTTGGAAAAAAACACACAGTGTTTGATTTAAATCAGCACAACGGGTCTGAACCCGCAGCTACTGTGTTCCATCTTTCCAACGAGTCAGACACTACAGTGCGGTATGGTTTCCATTTAAAAGGGAGACAAGAGAGGAGGAACTTTCGAGAAAGACGTCATAGCAATAATGACTATTACCTTTCGCTTTTAGATCTCTGTATTTTTATTTATTTATTTATTTATTTTTATAAAAGGATGAGAGCTGTGCCAATGGGAGTGAGTGAGAAATGAGAGTGGTTGAAGAGTTGTAGTCCATGTCGAACACAGAAGTGTTCGAGTCTTCACTGAGTTTGAGTGTGGTCGATGAAAAGCTACACTTAGTAGAATATTGGCTGCTGCATGTACGAGTGAGTTCCTGTACGACTTACTGAACCTGAAGGTCAGTTGATTGCTGTTTGTTGTTCCTATGTTCTTTAACGTTTATAAACAAAAGGATCCTCTTCGTTTCAATACCGCCAGGTGTATTTTGTTGTCTGCAATGTGAACACCTACCACAGGATCTGCAACGAACTCTTACAAGCTACTGCACTTACCTGTACATGATCACTCCCCTTGTACTGAAGACGTCAGCGGTCTAGCGTGCAACACGCACAGTATTGTTTTCTTTTAAATGTTGTATGAAATTCTTTTGTCTCATTCGGTGTGTTTTTTACTCGTAGATTACAAACAAATGTCAATTTGGGCTTGGGAATGCAAATACTGCCATGGAAATGAATCAGTATGGCTGCAAACGGGGAATGAACAATACGATTGAGTGAGGTTTGTACATTTTCTGTTAAATACACGTTTTGTTTTAGGTGGAATGAGTACATCATCTTATTACTTAATTTTGACGGGAAGATTTTAAGACAGTTTGCTTCATACATATCTCATGAAGACTTAAGAATTTGTTTATAAATTCTTAGATGTACAGAAGCTGTGGAACGTACCAAGCCGACATAGTCATCGCCAAAAGTCAAAATTAAACGAGATTTCGATAAATCCATTCGTCAAACTACAGAGAATATAGCATGGCAAAAAATACGCTCAATCTCAGAATTGTAAGTTTGGTCATAAATGCACAACATCAACATAAACGTCAGCGGCATTACCTTCACGCAGCTCAGTACATGATAATGCAGTACAGCGCAGTATAACAGTGCAGTGCAGTACCATACCACACAGTACAATGTAATGCAGTACAGCGCAGTACAACACAGTGCAGTGCAGTACCATACCACACAGTACAATGTAATGCAGTTGTACAATGTAATGTAGTGCAGAGCAGTATCACAGAACAGCGCAGTATAACACAGTACAGTGCGGTACCATACGACACAGTACAATATAATGCAGTACAGCGCAGTATAACACAGTGCATGCGGTACCATACCACACAGTAAAATGTAATGCAGTACAGCGCAGTACAACACAGTGCAGTGCAGTACCATACTACACAGTACAATGTAATGCAGTGCAGCGCAGTATCATAGAACAGCGCAGTACAACACAGTGAATGCGGTACCATACCACACAGTACAATGTAATGCAGTACAGCGCAGTACAACACAGTACAGTGCAGTACCATACCACACAGTACGATGTAATGCAGTACAGTGCAGTATCACAGAACAGCGCAGTACAACACACGGCACAGTGCAGTACCATACCACACAGTACAATGTAATGCAGTACAGCGCAGTATCACAGAACAGCGCTGTACAACACAGTGCAGTGCAGTGCCATACGACACAGTGCAATGTAATGCAGTACAGCGCAGTATAACACAGTACAATGCAGTATAACACAGTACAGTGCAGTGCCATACCACACACTACAATATAATGCAGTACAGCGCAGTATAACACAGTACAATGCAGTATAACACAGTACAGTGCAGCGCCATACCACACAGTAAAATATAATGCAGTACAGCGCAGTATAATACAGTACAGTGCAGTACCATACCACACAGTACAATGTAATGCAGTACAGCGCAGTACAACACAGTACAATGCAGTACCATACCACACAGTACAATGTAATGCAGTACAGCGCAGTATCGCAGAACAGCGCAGTATAACACAGTGCAGTGCAGTATAACACAGTACAGTGCAGTATAACACAGTACAGTGCTGTATAACACAGTACAGTGCAGTATCACAGAACAGCGCAGTACAACACAGTACAGTGCAGTATAACACAGTACAGTGCAGTATAACACAGTGCAGTGCAGTATAACACAGTACAGTGCAGTATCACAGAACAGCGCAGTACAACACAGTACAGTGCAGTATAACACAGTACAGTGCAGTATCACAGAACAGCGCAGTATAACACAGTACAGTGCAGTATAACACAGTGCAGTGCAGTATCACAGAACAGCGCAGTATAACACAGTGCAGTGTAGTATAACACAGTGCAGTGCAGTATAACACAGTACAGCGCAGTATCACAGAACAGCGCAGTACAAGACAGTACAGTGCAGTACCATACTACACAGTACAATGTAATGTAGTGCAGAGCAGTATCACAGAACAGCGCAGTATAACACAGTACAGTGCGGTACCATACGACACAGTACAATATAATGCAGTACAGCACAGTATAACACAGTACAGTGCGGTACCATACCACACAGTAAAATGTAATGCAGTACAGCGCAGTACAACACAGTGCAGTGCAGTACCATACTACACAGTACAATGTAATGCAGTACAGCGCAGTATCACAGAACAGCGCAGTACAACACAGTGCATGCGGTACCATACCACACAGTACAATGTAATGCAGTACAGCGCAGTACAACATAGTACAGTGCAGTACCATACCACACAGTACAATGTAATGCAGTACAGCGCAGTATCACAGAACAGCGCAGTACAACATGGTACAGTGCAGTACCATACCACACAGTACAATGTAATGCAGTACAGCGCAGTATCACAGAACAGCGCAGTACAACACAGTGCAGTGCAGTGCCATACTACACAGTAAATGTAATGCAGTACAGCACAGTATAACACAGTGCAGTGCAGTATAACACAGTACAGTGCAGTACCATACCACACACTACAATTAATGCAGTACAGCCAGTATAACACAGTACAGTGCAGTATAACACAGTACAGTGCAGTGCCATACCACACAGTACAATATAATGCAGTACAGCGCAGTATAATACAGTGCAGTGCAGTGCCATAGCACACAGTACAATGGAATGCAGTACAGCGCAGTATAACACAGTACAGTGCAGTGCCATACCACACACTACAATATAATGCAGTACAGCACAGTATAACACAGTGCAGTCCAGCATGATAATAATAATAATAATAATGATTTCTTATATAGCGCTTAATCAAACGAATTTCTCTAAGCGCTTTACAAAGTCATACTACATTCACCCTTCTCATATACAATAATACACCTTACACCCAACTACAAATACTATTACTACGATAACTATCAAATCCTAATCCTACCAATGTGACATTCACTTATTCTTCAAATATCACTACAAAAACTTAATCCTATAACGTTCAATCATACAACAAATACATATAATAGAGAACATACACATACGCTACATTTGGAAAGGCCCAGACGGCTATGAGTTAGGTTGTACCCCCCCCCCCCCCTCTCCCCACAGCATTGACTAATTATGAGAAAATAGATGGGTTTTAAGTTTAGACTTGAAAGAAGAGATAGAATCTGAATGTCTGAGACAGTCTGGCAGTCTGTTCCACGTCGCTGGAGCTTGAAAAGAGAAAGATCTTTCACCAGTAGTAGTCCTGAAGCGAGTCATTCGCAGAAGGCGGTCGTCAGCACAGGAGCGTAGTTGTCGAGAGGGGGTGTAGATTTTAAGGAGATCTGAGAGATAAGAAGGTCCATTTTCAAAGAGAGCAGAGAAAGTGAGAGTTGAGATTTTGTACGAGATACGGTTTGAGACAGATAGCCAGTGAAGAGAGTGGAGGAGAGGCGAAATGTGAGCATGTTTTCTTGCTCTACAGGCGACTCGGGCTGTATGATTTTGGATTCGCTGTAATCTTTCTATCAGGTATTTTGGAAGGCCGGCCAAAAGTGAGTTGCAGTAATCTATTCTAGATAAGACAAATGCACAAATGAGAGTTTTTGTAGCATCTGTAGAGAGAAGGTGACGTACAGAGCTGATTCTTCTTAGTTCTAAATAGGCAATCTTGCAAATATTTGAAACCTGTTTCTCAAAGGAGAGGGATTGGTCAAGTATGACCCCTAGACTGCGGACAGAGGTGGAGACAGAGACAGCACAGTCATTGATAGTGACAGTTGAAGGCAGTGCCATACCACACAGTACAATATAATGCAGTACAGCGCAGTATAACACAGTACAGTGCAGTGCCAAAGCACACAGTACAATATAATGCAGTACAGCGCAGTATAACACAGTACAACGTAGTGCCATACCACACAGTACAATGTAATGCTGTACAGCGCAGTATAACACAGTGCAGTGCAGTATAACACAGTACAGTGCAGGGCCATACCACACAGTACAATATAATGCAGTACAGCGCAGTATAACACAGTGCAGTCCAGCATAACACAGTACAGTGCAGTGCCATACCACACAGTACAATATAATGCAGTACAGCGCAGTATAACACAGTACAGTGCAGTGCCATAGCACACAGTACAATATAATGCAGTACAGCGCAGTATAACACAGTACAGCGTAGTAGGCCATACCACACAGTACAATGTAATGCTGTACAGCGCAGTATAACACAGTGCAGTGCAGTTTTACACAGTACAGTGCAGGCCATACCACACAGTACAATATAATGCAGTACAGGCGCAGTATAAACACAGTACAAGCGCAGTATAACACAGTGCTGTGTAGTATAACACAGTACAGTGCAGTATAACACAGTACAGTGCAGTGCCATACCACACAGTACATTATAATGCAGTACAGCGCAGTATAACAGAGTACAGCGCAGTATAACACAGTGCAGTGCAATATAACACAGTACAGTGCAGTGCCATACCACACAGTACAATATAATGCAGTGCAGCGCAGTATAACACAGTACAGTGCAGTACCATACCACACAGTAACAATACAATAAAGTGCAGCGCAAAGCAACACACAACAATTCAGCACAATACAATTTAGTACTGTATGATACAATTTACAACACCATGATGTAGCAAAATAAAATACACTACAACACAGTGTCACACAAAGCATGACAACTTATCCCCGTGCTCCCACAGGGTGGAAAATGATTGTGATTTAATTAATGATGGTACACTTCTGTGCTGCATGATGAATTGTAAGCTGGACACGTTATCGCCCCTGCGGGGATGGCGAAACCTCTCACAATACAAATGATATGCCCCACCCTCCGGGCTAGGAAATGACCCTGGTCTGCTGCTGCTGTTGCTGCTCTCTCTCTGCCTCCCTCCCTCCCTCCTCTCTCTCTCTCTCTCTCTCTCTCTCTCTCTCTCTCTCTCTCTCTCTCTCAAGTATATAAAATGGAAAAATCAAAATTATTTCAATGTACAAGAAATCGGAGTGTACAAACAAATTGGGTATCTTCGATAAAACATTGTTTGGATACTGATGGGTTTTCTTTTGTTCGGCTAAATGGTGGAATGAATTACGAGAAACTGTTTTTACGTGAACTTAGACAACGCATGATTAACTGTTATAGACAAAACTGGGATAGTAAAATACTTAATAGTGACAGATATTTAACATATCGTTCCTTCAAACGCTTATGGCAGCCTAATAAATATTTAACTGATATTACAATTCCTAAATTTCGCAAAGTGTTTGTGAGATTTCGGCTTGGTATTAGTGATTTGAATGTCCATCAAAGTTATTCACTAAACTCCAAAAACTGTCCATTCTGTAATCAAATCCAGAACGAAATACATTTTTTCATTGTTTGGCCATCCTATAAAAATTTAAGAGATAAATACATTTTGCCTCATTCTAGAAATGTTCAAGTGTCATTGCTTCTTTTACTGCAAAATGAAAAGAGAATTGTAACTCGCTCTGTAGCTATGTTCATTTTTAAAGCACTAAAACGAAGAGAAGAACTGTTATCAGTTAACACACAAATGCCAGAATAATTTCAGGAAGAACATTCTGTTATGCAAATAAAATAATTGTCTTTCATAATTTTCAGTATATGCGCCGAGTGCGTGTGTGTTCTACTTTTGTTCTTGACCTCATTGCAGATAGGTCGGTGGCCTTTGCAATTAAAGTATTTGACTTTGAGTTCTCTCTCTCTCTCCTCTCTCTCTCTCTCTCTCTCTCTCTCTCTCCTCTCTCTCTCTCTCTCTCCTCTCTCTCTCTCTGGCTTTTTGTTGATCTGATGTTTGTGGAAAGCTTCCTTTACTATTGCGTATCATCTTTCCGCCTGTGTGGCCCACTCACCTACATCTCTTTAAGCGACTCTTCGACCCCCTTCTCACCCTTTTGTTTCTCTTGTCCACTGAACTGACAGAGTAGGATGGGATCAGAAAGAATGTATATAAAGTATGATCTGAAAACTCACAGACACCGTCCTGCATCCCTCTCACTTCTAATCCACAGCGGCACATGCGACTTTTGATCCTCCATCTCAGTGTCAACCCCCACCCCCTATCCCTCTCCTCCCCTCTCTTTTCCTGCCTCTACTGCTTTCTTCCCGTTCAACCCTTCTTCCTCTCCGTTCCATAGGCACGTGATCACACCCGAATAAGAACATGCTGACTTAAAGATCTGTGAAATCAGAACGCTCACAACATATAGTGTTATACATCAATGATAAATAAGAGCACAGCTACACATATAACACTGCTAGCCTCCTACCACCCCAGTCAGTACTGAAAAAAATGTATCATGTTACAGGGTTTTTTTTAAAAGGCGTATTTTCTTATTGTCCAGTGTGAGTGCTAACTGTCCACTTTTTTTTTAGTTGTTCACTCTGATGTATTTGTGTGGCACTAGTATGTTTTTTTTTTTTAGAATCTTCAAATTAAAAAAGTATTTTTTAACCGACGTCAATAAACCAAACAGAATTTGGCATGCTAAGCAGGGGCATGGTCTGATCCATTGTAAAGATGTCAATGGTTTATTGTGTTATAAAATGATGTACATCTGTATGTATGTATGTATGTATATATATATATATATATATATATATATATATATATATATATATATAATGCTGAACAATTAAGTAGTGGGAGAAAAACAAGTGCAGGCCAACAATTCTTCAGTCATACATACATATATATATATATATATATATATATATATATATATATATTGTATGTGTGTGTGTGTGTGTGTGTGTGTGTGTGTGTGTGTGTATGTGTGTGCGTGTGTGTGTGCGTGTGTGTGTGTATGTGTGTGTGTGTGTGTGTGTGTGTGTGTGTGTGTGTGTGTGCGTGCGTGTGCTTGTGCGTGCGTGCGTATGTGTGTGTGTGTGTGTGTGTGTGTGTGTGTGCTCTTGCATGCGTGCGTACGTGCGCGCGCGCGCGCGCGCGCGTGTATGTGTGTGTGTGATTTGTGTGTGTGAACGACTTTTTTTTTGAATGGCTGTATCCTCGTCAAGTGAAATTAGACTTGTTTCTAAAACAACAGTAACAAGACACGAAGCAACAATAATACATACATAGCAGCGTGGAGAAACAAATGACAAGAATATAACATTATCGCATCAAATGGATATCAAATTCGCTTGAAATGAAACCAGCGATAGGACTAGAAAGTAATGACACTGTACTCTGGCTCATAAGTGCAAATTGGTGCTAACCTTTTCTTGGAAATAATCAGCCCGTGCATGCCAAAAGAAAACAAGCTTTTAAATGCCTACAGCTTAAAAGGACATTTTCACCACAACGGACTTTTACATACTTTACATTTTTCTTTCACTAAACCAATTTTAGTTTTGAACCTGTGAATGAAGAGAAATGATCACCTTTAAATAAGTTCAA
>CM065726.1:6034865-6039865 GCA_033310375.1 Conus canariensis
GTCCTGGTTTAGATGCTAAGCAATACGATATAGGCTAATTAGCATTTTCTTTATCCGTTTAAGTTTATTGTTATTATTATTATTGTTGTTGTTATTATTATTATTATTGTTATTATTATTATTGCCTTGCAAGGAAAGCACAAGATTACTCCCTTTTTAAAGTTGATGAAACAATTGTGAAAACATTGTTTTAATAAGTCTACTCGACCAAATCGTGGTTTTTGATACAGACACACTTTCCTTCAAAGCAAACGATCTCACTGTATGTCACAAGCAAGACGATAGACTCACTTACTGAGAGAGAGAGAAGAGAGAGAGAGAGAGAGAGAGAGAGAGAGAGAGAGAGAGAGAGAGAGAGAGAGAGAGAGATGTTGGGAAAAATGACGACACTAACAGTTGAAATCGAATGTGTGTAAAACGATGAGACACGGATATGCACATGCTTTCTTTCTTTCTCGCTTATTTTCTTTTAAGGCTCTGTCTACGCAGAGTCTCGGTCGATTCATTGAAGCCACATACCAGAATGAAATTCACAGCCGGTCTGTAAGGGACATAACTTTTACTCACATTTTGTTTTCTCAAACCTGAGAAGCTCTGTCCCCATTTCTTGAGTCTTTGTGCACTTAGCCAATGATTTGAAGTTTCAAAATTGGATCCTCAAGGTTTTTTTTCATATCTATTTATTCATATTTCTATTCACTTATTTATTCATATGTTTGTTTTGTTATTCATTTTGTTATTTTTTGGTTATTCATATATTGATGTATTTTAGAGAGAGAGAGAGAGAGAGAGGAGAGAGAGAGAGAGAGAGAGAGAGAGAGAGAGAGAGAGAGAGAGAGAAGAGAGAGAGATCAGCATACGCGACGGGTGTATATGGAGAATAGCAAACAGTGTGTGTGTGTGTGTGTGTGTGTGTGTGTGTGTGTGTGTGTGTGTGTGTGTGTGTGTGTGTGTGTTTGTGTGTGTGTCTGCGGACAGTCATCAAGTAAACGGCCAGCTTCTATGAGTAACAAAATTTCACAGGCAACACGTGAATTCCTTCAGCAATGGTGTGACGTGATCCTGGGAGAAGAAATGTGCCGTATCGTGTCGAATTCGTTGGGGCTGTGAAATGTGGTCTGTGAGGCGAAAATATACAACACGGAAATGCAGTAAAGAAGCTGAAAAATAATTAGGGAATGAACACAGCTAGCTGCAGCATCAGTTGAAAGCTATTGACAAATTGATTTGCGGAGTTCCTACAATGGGGTAGGCGATGTCACGATGCATCCACCCAGAATGGCGCGCGCGACACACACACACACACACACACACACACACACACACACACACCACCACGCACGCACGCACGCCACCACGCACACACACACACACACACACACACAACGCGCGCGCGCGCGCGCGCGCGCACACACACTGCTGATCTGATCCTGCATAGAAAGGGCCTGATCAAGTTCACCTCCTGTGTATATACCAGATGGATTACAACTGCCACCGGCGTTTGTCGACCCACTGCCAGCCTGTCTGATTAGCGACGGAGTGCCAGCGAGCATCCGTCTCCACGGATACATCACGTTTACCATTATCGCGTTTCCCATAATCCTCTGGTTTCCGGTAAAAGGGAGAGGGGAGGGGCAACTTTCAGTATCACGGATCGCTGGTCACGTGAATTGCTCCGTTTGCCATTGAAATGGACTCACGTTTGTTTTGACGTTTGCTCTCTCTCTCTCTCTCTCTCTCTCTCTCTCTCTCTCTCGATTTCGTCTTGGCTTAAACGACCTGAATATAAATAACAGATACAAAGAAAATATCAAAGCATGTCCTTTTTGTAACCAACTTGAGAACGAACTCCACTTTCTATTAAGATGCAATGCTTATATGCCTCTCAGAGAAAAATACATACTGAAGCACATACAATTTCAGAACGTGAACTCTATTGAACTAAAACAATTACTTGCAAACGAAAATGGGCATATTACAAGAGATATTGCTATGCATATTTATCATGCACTGAAAAAAAGAGAAGAACTCGTATCCCACACATAAATCAGCATTATTAGTACATCGAAAAATAACTTTTGTTGTCATTTCTCTTTTTTCTCTTTATGTGTGCACTGCACCTCACATTGTTATAGGTCGGAGGCCTGAAACATTAAAATTGTGTTCTCTCTCTCTCTCTCTCTCTCTCTCTCTCTCTCTCTCTCCCTCTCTCTCTCCCTCTCTCTCTCTCTCTCCCTCTCTCTCTCTCTGGATCAGTCGATATTGAAAAAGAATCGATCTTTAAATGCTAAAAAGAGCAGGAATATTTACCGCATGAACTGGGATTTACAATGTCTGGGCTGGAACCAAGACGTGTTACCTGGAGGAGGAACAAAAGAAGGCACAGAATTAACACTTGCAAGAGAGGGACAAAAACTCTCTTGTGGAACACACGGATGCCGGTGCCAACTCATTCCACTCTTAATCTGATCGAAATACAGAACTCTGGAACACATCCTTGTGTTAGCTTCATTCTTTTTAGGCTCTTTACGGTTGCGAATAAAAGGGAAACGTGATTCTGGCAACTGAAGTTAAATCACCTAAAGGGAATGTGGGAAAAGTCATACTGGGAATCGTGATGATGGTTTATAATCCTGGAAGAAAGCGTCACGCCCCTGTTTCTACAACTCTGTGGAACCCAGCATGAGACACTAAAATAAGTGTGACTCCGAGGGATGTTTGCAAGTACCTGCAAAGTAGGTATGTATGGGCTGAACCCATCGAGACCTTGGTAAGTACCTGCAAAGTAGGTATGCATGGGTGAACCCATCCAGACCTTGGCAAGTACCTGCAAAGTAGGTATGTATGGGGTGAACCCATCGAGACCTTGGTAAGTACCTGCAAAGTAGGTATGCATGGGTGAACCCATCCAGACCTTGGCAAGTACCTGCAAAGTAGGTATACATGGGGTGAACCCATCGAGACCTTGGTAAGTACCTGCAAAGTAGATATGCATGGGATGAACCCATCCAGACCTGGTAAGTACCTGCAAAGTAGGTATACATGGGGTGAACCCATCGAGACCTTGGTCGTAAACTAGCGGGCTGACCAACGACCCCTGTGTCCCACCATAACGAAGCCAGCGCCATCTCAGCTTGTGAAGTCATGTTTTACTTCCCAGCCTTTCAGAACCCCAAACCAAATCCTTCCATGGAGTTCTCCGGACTGAGGAGAGGAGAGGTGGACGACCCCGAATGAAGCGGAGTGACGTGAGGGACAGAAACTCCCACGATGTGAACAGAAGCTGTGGTCATGTGAAATCCTCTGGAACGTTGTGACTGTCAAACCCGTCGCAAGACATGTGAGCGAGCAGGCTAGATGAGTAAGTGTACCAGGTACGCATCGACCAAAGATAGTCCTGCAGTTCTTTCGGAGTGACTCATATCTTCTTCTCTTTCAGAGCTCATTTCCTTTAAGCTCCCGACAAAAATACACACACAGTCCTTTCGGATAGAGCTTGATCTTTATTTTTCAACGAAGCTGTTTCTGTTCATTTCAACAAAATACCTACAGTTCTCTCCGAATGACCCTTAACGTCTTTAAAAAAAAAAAAAACATTACTTCTACCGAACCTCCGACAAAACGTAACCTCACAGTTCTTTCGGAATAAGCTTTACTTTTTTTTTTTTTAATAAGATATGATTTTGCACTGAACCCCCGACAAAAATACGGACACAATTCTTTCGGAATAATACTTACCTCTTTTTGTTTCAGAATCTATTTCAATGGAATCCCCTACAAAAATACCCATTCACCTCGTTTAGAGTTCTTGAAGAAAATATTTTCATTAATCCGCCAACCAGAAAACCAGCACAATTCTTTTGTATAACTTATTTCCGTGGGACCTAAAAAAAAACAACCTATACAGTTCTTTTTGAGTAAACTATGTTTTTTCTTAAAAGAGGCATTTCCACTGAACCCCTTTCAAGAATACATCCACACTTCTTCCGGAGCCACCTTTACCTTCTTTTCTTTTCGAATTTCTTCATGTTGAATCTTGAAGCGAAAATACCTCCACGATTGTTTCAGAATAATGCTAAACTTTGCTCCCTTTACGTATTTTTTCTTTAACCCCTATCCCATTGTCCTCCCTCTCCCAGAAAAAGATGCTTCCACAATAAGCATCACCCTCTTTTCTTAAAGAACTCACCTCCGTTGTAACCCCAACAAAATAGCCCACAGCTCTTTGAGTGTAAGTCCTACCTTCTTCATAGAGGATTGTATTTCCGTTGAAATCTCCAGCAAAAGTATCTGACAATTCTTTCATGGAAAGCCTTACTTTTGGTTTTAAAGTAATTTGTTCTGAACTTCAAACCATAGTATCCATCCATCCACCCACTCCTTCTTTTGGTGTAAGCCATATCGTCTTATCTTCAAGAACTTACTTTCCGTTGACCCCCAAGAAAAATACTCACACGGTTCTTTCAGAGTAATCCTTATCTCTTTTTCTTTCAGATAATGTTTCCGTTGCACCTCCAACAATTATACCCAAACAACTCTTTGTGAGTGAGCCATATATTGTGTTATTCAAGAGTTCATTTCCGTCGAAACTCCAACAAAGTAGTTCCACAATTACTTTGGAGTAATCGTCAACTTCTTTCGTTAAAAGCTTATTTCTGTTCAACCCACTACAAAGATACTTCCACAGTTCTTTCTAAGTAAACCTTTCCTTCCTTTTTAGGACATTGTTTTTGTTGAACTTCCAACAAAATACCATCACAATTCTGTCTAACGGACTCTTTACTTCTATCTTTAAGAGCTCATTTCTGTAACCCCCCCCCCCCCCAAAAAAAAAAAAAAAAAAAAAAAAAAATGAAATAAAATAAAATAAAATAAAAATAAAATAAAAATAAAGATGCCTCCACAGTTCTCTCGGATTGAACTTTACCTTCTTTTCATTAAGATATTTTTTTTAACATCGGGCATGAATACCAACACAGTTCTTTTAGAGTAAGCCATAC
>CM065726.1:6044865-6047365 GCA_033310375.1 Conus canariensis
GTGTGTTGTGTGTGTGTGAATCGAAATTTCGTACACAGAATACGGTTGGCTGATTGGATAGGGATGTTTTTAGAACCATCTCCTTTGTGTGTCTGTGGTCAAAAGCGTAATCTATCTCATTTTTAATTCCATGCTCTATGACAAAGGCGTTTTTTCAATCTCTTCATGATAAAATTTTATCTAAAAATGTACGTTTAACATTGCATAGTGGTTTTTGTCCCAACGCAGAAAACGGATGGAGTGTAGCCAGTTTAGCTGTACATCTTATCAAGTCTCATCCACTTGGCAGATTGTCCTAACGGAATTGTTGTTTGATGTTTTTCTTTTCGTTTCGTGTTAGTTTAATGGCCTGATGTACACACAGAGCAAAGAAGTTGTTACCTAACATAGCTGTCCGACTCTCAGGTGTACTAGGTCGCATTATCCCATTTCTGAAACTTTTGCATATGCTGTGTGTGCGCGCGCGCACACACAGACAGACACACAGACACACACACACAGACACACACACACAGACGCACACACACACACACACACACACACACACACACACACACACACACACACACACACACACACACACACAATACAAGTTATGTATAGCGTTCTCGTCATACAAAACAAGGTAGAGATATCGTAACCCAGTCCGTTCTTGTATTGCTGGTCCATTCAGAACTTCTCTCATGTGTATCGGGAAGGTCCAGGCTCCACTGACCCTGCAGAACGGTGTAGGACAGAGACTCATTGCAAGGTACACACCCCGTTCCAGAGAAGCTTCCAGAGCTTGATGACTGCCAGGAGAGTTCCGATAGTCTGAAGTATCTGTGGGCGGCGCGGGTGACTGTGTGCCCAAACACGCATGCATTCCAACCATCATGGCTACCATGTGTGTTGTTCCTCTTGGAGTTCCCCGAAGATGGAGTATGGCTGCCTTAATGGCGGGATAAGAAACGGTCATACACACAGAACTCCACTCCCTTTGTTGGGTAGACGGGATTAATACTTGCCTGTCCATAGAGGGAGTGTCCGCAGGAGTATCCGCCTGCGTACGCAGAAGAATGAATGAATGAATGAATCTTTAATGGGTTGAGAATTAGGCTCATTGAAGGCCTTTTTACAATTCTGCCCAACAACAACTACAGTTTAAAAAAGTAAGGTAACATCGAATTACAAAATAACATGAATATAACGATTTCATGCTTAAAATCTCTCTCTCTCTCTCTCTCTCTCTCTCTCTCTCTCTCTCTCTCTCTCTCTCTCTCTCTCTCTGTCCTCCACGCCCCCCCCTCTCTCTCTCTCTCTCTCTCTCTCTCTCTCTCTCTCTCTCATCACACACACACACACACACACACACACACACACACACACACACACACACACACACACACACACACACCACACATCTCAATCAACTGCATCGTTTATCAGCAGTACACTTTTTTTTGTCTCCAGTAAGTATGTATAGTCAGGCTAATGTCTACGCATAGGTCAGTCATGAGTATCAAAAAGAAGTAACTTTACTTCATTTTTGAAAGCTGATAATTGGGAAATATTCCTGTGTTTTGCTGGAAGTGTGTTCCATTCTTTACAGCCACAGAAGGAGAAACTTGTTTTGAATAAATCTAAATTAGCTTTAGGAATAATGAATCTGAGCGAATCATGATGGTGATGTAAATGTACTATTGATTTTAAATAATCTGGGCATGCGTCATGAACAATTTTGTGCATAAGAATCAGAGTGTTGAATGTTATACATGCGTGAAGAGGCAGTATTCTATTGTACCTAAATACATCACGCATAGAAGGATCGGATTGTTTCTGACAGCTGATCATCTTAATGGCTCGTTTTTGTAATGAACAAAGTGGTTTTAAAGTAGATGGCGCACATTTACCCCAGATAATAGAGCAGTAGTCTAATCGAGCCTGAACAAAAGCAAAATAATACATTTTTCGTGAATGTTCGTTGAGAAAGTGTTTTATCTGTGACAGCTAGAACACACAACACGAGACTTGTTTGATTAGGTTATGGATCTGATCGTGCCAGGAAAGATTTTCATCGATGACGATGCCTAATAATTTGTGCTTTGTAACTTGTTTTATTGTTTTATCTTTGTACATTATTATTAATTTTGCTTCTTTCATGACTTGGTTTTTTTTTTTTTTTTTTTTTTTTTTTTTTTTTGAAGAAGAAGAAGAAGTTCCTCTTGGAGGAAATGTCTGGACTTTTATCACAATCCTAGCGCCCATCTTCTCTCCACAGCTACCGTTCTTTATCTTAAAAGACGCAGAATAAAATAAAAGAAAGACAGAAAATGAAGTGTAGGGCAGATGAAAAATAGAAGCCACAAAACACCCATGAGATAATGGCAATATTTCGGTTTATTTCAACCTTTCTCAAGCCACACTGGCCAACTGACAAAAACATAACACCTAAGATTTCTGCTGCTTTGTCGCTGAAAAAAGTTCACTGGAAAAGAGTTCACTTAGAACGAAGTTCACC
>CM065726.1:6052365-6054865 GCA_033310375.1 Conus canariensis
CTTCTTATCTGTTAAAAGGTGAAGAAGCTCCGTGGTGTATTCCATGTCATGTACCACTCACAGTGAAACATATTCTTTTAGAGTGTTGGGACTTGTACGATGTGAGACATAAACACTTTACAGCAGTCCATGAAAACCCTGTTCAGAGATGTCCCACCTGACGTGATCTTTGAGTTTCTGAAAGAGATTAACATTTTTCATCTGATTTAAGATTTTACGGAAGAAAGATTTTTAACGAAGTTTCTGGTGCGTTTTTAGAAGATGTATTTTAAAGAGATGTGTGAAAGTTTTTTGTTGTTGATGACTTGTGAGTTGATTTTTATGTGGTGATAGCCCTGATGTGGCCCTTTGCGGTCGGCTGGGCTATAAGCAACATGACCTTACCTTACCTCTCAGCAATATACAACACACCACCTGTTTCTTTTCTGTAATATATCGCATACCACCTGTCTGTTCTCTGCAGTATACCACATACTTCCCGTTGGAGCATATCATGTCTGTACCCTGCGATATACCATCTGTCTGTTACCTGCAGTATATCACATACTTCCCGTTGGAGCATATCATGTCTGTACCCTGCGATATACCACCTGTCTGTTCTCTGCAGTATGCCACATACTTCCCGTTGGAGCATATCATGTCTGTACCCTGCAATATACCACCTGTCTGTTCTCTGCAGTATACCATACACCTTCCCCATTTTCAATCCCGCCCCATCCAAACCATCACTGCTCACGATCTTCACACAGACGATGATGGCCATGACGATGCTGCTGCTGCTGCTGATGACAGTGACGATAGCGACAAGTCAGTGCCACGCCGTACTGCCAGGCTGGCTGGACTGGAGCCTGACACAGCCGACAGCAAGGCACACGACACCACCTGCCTGGTCTGTGCGGTATATGCCGCCACCCCCCGTCTCTTCTGCAGTTTAACACTTGCCTGTTTCTCTGCACTGCATGACACACTCGCCTGCTCTCTGTAGTAAACCATCTGCCTGTTGTCTCTAGTATATGACATCATCTGTCTGTTCGGCATGAACTTGTCTGCTCTCTGCAGTATGCCACCTGCCTGTTCTTTGCAGAGAGACACCTGCCTTCTCTCGGGAATAAGTCGTTCTGCCTGATTTCTGAAATTAAACCGACCTGACTGTGTTCTGCAGTAAACGCCTGGCTGTTTTCAACAATAAACCACACGTCATCTGCCCGTTCTCTGCATAACGTCAACTGCCTGTTCTCAGTGATAAGGCAATACTGCACCTGCCTGTTCTTTGGAATAAAACAATACGCCACCTGCCTGCTCTCTGCAATAAAATAACACTCCACCTGCCTGTTCTCTGCAATAAAATAACACTCCACCTGCCTGTTCTCTGCAATAAAATAACACTCCACCTGCCTGTTCTCTGCAATAAAATAACACTCCACTTGCCTGCATTCTGCAATAAACGACATGCTGTTCTCTGAATTAAAACAACACTCCACCTGCCTGTTCTCCGCAGTGAACCGCATATCTGTTCTCCGCAGTAAACAATTCTGCCTGTTCTCCGCAGTAAACAATGCTGTTCTCCGCAGTAAACAATTCTGACTGTTCTCCGCAGTAAACAATTCTGCCTGTTTTCCGCAGCAAACAATTCTGTTCTCCGCAGTAAACAATTCTGCCTGTTCTCCGCAGTAAACAATTCTGCCTGTTCTCCGCAGTAAACAATTCTGCCTGTTCTCCGCAGTGAACAATTCTGCCTGTTCTCCGCAGTAAGTCACTCTGTACCACCTCAACACCCCCCCCTCCCCATCCCCGTGCCTCCCACTAGCGTATCTCCTTAATCACCCCCCCCCACCCCACCACTCTCTCCATCCTTCACTTTCCACGTTCCCCTCACCATCACAATCGTTTTAATCTACCGAGCGGACAGCAGCTCATCGGACAGGTCAGAGGTCAAGAGAGAGGGCAAATCGGACGGAAACTTTCACCTTGACTTGTTAGGACTTGTCTGGGAATACGGTCTCCTGGGTAAGACTCTGCAGCTGTGAGGACATCCAACTCATCCTCAACGGCAGGTGCTTAGATGCAGAGCGTGTGTACGTGTTATCAGCTATACCAAGGGCGTACACGTGTTATTGGTTATGTAAGTTCAAGTTTATCATCCTTCGTGTTGTGCAAGATCGAGTGTATTTTTTTTTACTGAAGAAAAAGAAACGGCCTCATTCTTTCATGGAAGGAAGTGCCTGTTATACTTTTGAACGTAGAGCAAGCCCAGACTGTTTCAGCCTCTTTTCTTGCCTTTCCACCAAATACATTTTTTCTCAAAGTAGGAACACAAAATTCGGAATTGTTTCAAACTGCTTTCTTCTTTCCCCTTTTGGTTACACTGACTTAAACCTCGACGTCACCCCCCCCCTCCCCATCTCTATTTATCCTTCTAGGGTCCTAAGGTGATGTATGCAGTAAGAAGAACAACCCCGGGAGTATGCTCAAGGGTGCATTGGGAGATGAACTATTCAAG
>CM065726.1:6064865-6074865 GCA_033310375.1 Conus canariensis
CAAGATTTTAAAGAATTCTTTCCCTACATTTGTTTTAACTCTTGCATCATATGGGGGATTGTACCATATGATATTCCTTTTCCTGTTCTTTCTGCATCTTTTTGTATCATTGTCTGGATCGTATCTTAGTTTGTAATTGTAGCCACTTGTATGTAACGCCTCTTGGTATTCAGCTGTAGCGTTGTTGAATACTGTTTCGTTACATGACAAATTGGATAGTCTTTTATTTATGCTTTTGGGTATTGTTTTCAGTATGGAGGGTGGGTGATTGCTTTTGATGTTTACATAAACAGGCGTGTCATTTGGTTTCTTGTATGGTTTATATGTGTGTTGGTTGAGGTCTAACGTTATGTCTAAATAGTTCACTATCTTTTTGTTTGCTTCTATTGTGATTTTTAAGTTTTGGTTGTGGAAAATTTTACACAATCACCCACCCTCCATACTGAAAACAATACCCAAAAGCATAAATAAAAGACTATCCAATTTGTCATGTAACGAAACAGTATTCAACAACGCTACAGCTGAATACCAAGAGGCGTTACATACAAGTGGCTACAATTACAAACTAAGATACGATCCAGACAATGATACAAAAAGATGCAGAAAGAACAGGAAAAGGAATATCATATGGTACAATCCCCCATATGATGCAAGAGTTAAAACAAATGTAGGGAAAGAATTCTTTAAAATCTTGACATCATCTTTCCCAAAAGACCATAAATTATTTAAGATATTCAACAAAAACAACATCAAATTATCATATTCATGTATGCCGAACCTTAAAAATGCCATCGATTCAGCAAACAAAATGAAAAGCAGCACAGAAAAAAAGGAGGGTAACGAAAGGAAATCTTGTAACTGTACCAAAAAAGAACAGTGCCCCCTAAGCAACAAATGCCTTTATAACAACATTGTGTACCAAGCCACTGTAACATCAGAGAACGCAAAAGAAACATATGTAGGTATCACGGAAAACCAATTCAAAACTAGATATGCAAACCATAAACAATCATTCAACAAAGAAAGATACAAAAACCAAACAGAATTGAGTAAATACATTTGGAAACTTAAAGAAAAAAACATAGACTACAACATATCTTGGAAAATTTTAAAAAGAGCAGCATCATACAACAACATTTCAAAAAAATGCAATCTATGCCTAACAGAGAAATACATTATACTATGTAAACCACAGTTGGCAACTCTAAATGTTAGAACAGAAATGGTTAACAATTGCAGACACAGATGGAAGTTCCTATCAGCGAAAAAAACCAACACCTGAGAAACACATGTAGCACGGGAAAAAAAAAAACAACAACAGCAAACCAGCTAGCTATATATATACGTGGCACTGGCAACACAAGCTCATCACATCCTGACGACCGCACAGCGTGAAACAAATTTGTAGATGTTTTTAGAAGCTTGATTTTAACTTGCTTTTAATATAACAATATATATATATATATATATATATTGGAGGAGAAGAGAGAGAGAGAGAGAGAGAGAGAGAGAGAGAGAGAGAGAGAGAGAGGGAGACAGAGTGAGACAAAGACAGACGGACGATCAGACAGACAGACAGACAGAGAGACAGAGATCGAGACAGAAAGACAGAGAGACAGAAACAAAGAGAGATTAGGCCACGTATTGTTAATCAATATTAGGTAGTCTTACCGTAGAGAAGGTAGGTGGTCCGAACTGGACTGTGGGTTATCGTATTTGTCAACATCATCACCGTAGAGAAGGCTTGCCTTGTAATATTAATGATGGGCAGAAACGCTTGTAGTGTTGATGATAACAAAGCTGGCTTTGTCATGTTAATGATGGGCAGGCTGGCCTTGTAATATTAATGATGGGCAGGATGGCCTTGTAATATTAATGATGGGCAGGCTGGCCTTGTAATATTAATGATGGGCAGGCTGGCCTTGTAATATTAATGATGGGCAGGCTGGCCTTGTAATATTAATGATGGGCAGGCTGGCCTTGTAATATTAATGATGGGCAGGCTGGCCTTGTAATATTAATGATGGGCAGGCTGGCCTTGTAATATTAATGATGGGCAGGCTGGCCTTGTAATATTAATGATGGGCAGGCTGGCCTTGTAATATTAATGACGGGAAGGATGGCCTTGTAATATTAATGACGGGAAGGATGGCCTTGTAATATTAATGACGGGAAGGATGGCCTTGTACTATTAATGATGGGCAGGCTGGCCTTGTAATTTTAATGATGGGCAGGCTGGCCTTGTAATATTCATGATGGGCAGGCTGGCCTTGTAATATTAATGATGGGCAGGCTGGCCTTGTAATATTAATGACGGGAAGGATGGCCTTGTACTATTAAAGATGGGCAGGCTGGCCTTGTAATATTCATGATGGGCAGGCTGGCCTTGTAAAATTAATAATGGGCAGGCTGGCCTTGTAAAATTAATGATGGGAAAGCTAGCGTTGCAATGCTAATTAAGAGAAAGCTGGTCTTGCAGTGTTAATTAAGAGAAGGCTAATCTTGTTATGGTAATGAGGAGGAAGCTGACATTTAATACTAATAAAGATTGCTGGCCCTACTAAGCTGGTCGTGTGATGTCTATGAAGAGGAGGCTCGTCTTGCAATGTTAATTAACAGAAGTCTGGTCCTACAGTGTTAATTACGAGAAGGCTGGCTTTGTATTCTTGATGTAGGAAAGGCTGACATTGTAATATTACTGGCAGGAAGGCTGGCCTTGTAATGTGAATGAGGAGGAAGCTGACATTTAATACTAATGAAGATTGCTGGCCCTACTAAGCTGGTCGTGTGATGTCTATGAAGAGGAAGCTGGTCTTGCAAGATTAATGATAAAATGGTTGACCTTGTTACGGTAGTGAAGAGAAGATTGGCCATGCAATTTTGATTAGTAAAGAAAATCTTAAATAAATGCTTGCGAACCGCCCAGAGAAACGTGGACAAACGAGTCACAAGACAAAACACAACGCGTTTCGACCTCTTAGGTTTTCTTCAGGTGAGAAACAAACGAATAAAATAACGAAAATTCACTTAGCTTTGATCGCTTCAGATCGCTTCAGAGTTCAGCGCAAGGAAGAAGGCGTTGAATAAAGAAAAGACTGGCCTTGTGAAAATAGCAATAAAAGGGTTGGCCTCGTAATATTAAATAAGAGAAGGTGTGCCTCTTAATATTAACTACCAGAACGCCGGCTTCTAGTGATAATGAAGAGAAGGCAGGCCTTATAATGTTAACGAAGAGAAGACTGGTCTTGTAACGTTAATACAGAGGAGACAGGCCTTGTAATATTATCAAAGTAAAGGCTGGCTTTGTAATGTAAATGTAGACAAGGACAGCCTTGTCATGTTAATGAATAGAAGCCTGGCCTTGTAACTTTAATGAAGAGAAGGCTGGTCTGGAAATGTAAATGAAGAGAAGTTTGGCCATGTAATGTTAATGGAAAGAGGACTTGCCATTTAATGTTAATGAAGAGAAGGCTGGTCTGGAAATGTAAATGAAGAGAAGTCTGGCCATGTAATGTTTAAGGAAGGAGGCTTTCATTTAATATTAATGAAGAGAAGGCTGGTCTGGAAATGTAAATGAAGAGAAGTCTGGCCATGTAATGTTTAAGGAAGGAGGCTTTCATTTAATATTAATGAAGAGAAGGCTGGTCTGGAAATGTAAATGAAGAGAAGTCTGGCCATGTAATGTTTAAGGAAGGAGGCTTTCATTTAATATTAATGAAGAGAAGGCTGGTCTGGAAATGTAAATGAAGAGAAGTCTGGCCATGTAATGTTTAAGGAAGGAGGCCTTCATTTAATATTAATGAAGAGAAGGCTGGTCTGGAAATGTAAATGAAGAGAAGTCTGGCCATGTAATGTTTAAGGAAGGAGGCTTTCATTTAATATTAATGAAGAGAAGGCTGGTCTGGAAACGAGGAGAAGGCTAACCATGCAATGTTAATGTAAAGGCTGACCTTGTAGTGTTCATGAATTGACGTTTAGTCATGTACTGTTAATCAAGTCACAAATCATAGACAATGAACCAGGAGAAGTGTAGCCTTGTATAGTTCATCATTAAAAAAAATATACAAATATATATTGATAAAGACAACCGTGCCGATCTGCTGTTTATCATGTGAAGTTTGGTCCGGCAGTGCTGAGACAAAAGAATGCCTCTATGTTCTGTAAAAGACAAAGAGAAGGTTGGCTATGTACTCTAATCAATGGAATGTAGGCCCGTGTACTGCAAAGGAGAATTCTGACCATGTATTTATAATCAGGGAAGTGTGGCCATATACTGCTCATAAAGGTGAAGCAATGTGCTATTATTCAGGAGAAATTAAACCACATAATAATAATCATCAAAAGTAGGAGTGACCATGTATTGTTAATGAGAAGTATAACCACGTTCCATTAATCAAGAGAACTTCCACCATGTACTGTTAATCAAGACAGTATGCCTATGGATAATTAATCTTGAGAGGTGTGGTCATGAAATACGAAACTAAAGAAGTCTGACCAAGTACAATAAAGCAAAAGAAGTTTGGTCATATATTGTTGATCAAGAGAAGTCTGGCCATATATCAAAAAGAAATTTGCTTGTGTGTTTTTGTTATTATTAAGAACCTTTTGGCGCAGTCTTATTAAAAACAGAGGACAGAGACAGGCCACGTGGTGAATGTTTTTCCCCAGGCTGTCCACGGTTACATCCATACGATGGAATTTGGTCGCACACCAATTATAAATGACATTAAGCCCGGTTTGGTCATCAAAAGGAATCCAGCCATGTTTTTTTACACAGAGTTTAGTCATGCTGTTGAACATATACAAGATACATAGTTGAAAGGAGTTTGACCTTGATTTGATTTTCAGGAAAACGTTTGACCGCGTTCCTTTTACTAAGAAGAATTTGTTCATGTGTTGTTTGGCTATGTGTTGTTTGGCTATGTGTTGTTTGGCTATGTGTTGTTTGGCTATGTGTTGTTTGGCTGTGTGTTGTTTGGCTATGTGTTGTTTGGCTATATGTTGTTTGGCTGTGTGTTGTTTGGCTGTGTGTTGTTTGGCTATTTGTTGTTTGGCTATATGTTGTTTGGCTATATGTTGTTTGGCCATGTGTTGTTTGGCTGTGTGTTGTTTGGCTATATGTTGTTTGGCTATGTGTTGTTTGGCCATGTGTTGTTTGGCTGTGTGTTTGTTTGGCTATATGTTGTTTGGTTATATGTTGTTTGGCCATGTGTTGTTTGGCTATGTGTTGTTTGGCTATGTGTTGTTTGGCTATGTGTTGTTTGGCTGTGTGTTGTTTGGCTGTGTGTTGTTTGGCTATATGTTGTTTGGCTATGTGTTGTTTGGCTGTGTGTTGTTTGGCTGTGTGTTGTTTGGCTATATGTTGTTTGGCTATATGTTGTTTGGCTGTGTGTTGTTTGGCTGTGTGTTGTTTGGCTATGTGTTATTTGGCTGTGTGTTGTTTGGCTGTGTGTTGTTTGGCTGTATGTTGTTTGGGTGTGTGTTCTTTGGCTATGTTCTGCTCATTGAGAAGAGTGTATCCAAATTTTCGCACAAGTGTGTGCCATATTTTGTTTTTGTATAGGCGGTTGTCTATGCTTCCTATTTAGAGGTGTTTGTCTACATTTTCATGAACAGTTTGGCCGGATTTGTGCTTTGAAAAGTGTCTCTGTTTTGTTTATTCAGTTCAACCAAGTTTTGTTTATCAAAAAGTGTCTCTGTTTTGTTTATTCAGTTCAACCATGTTTTGTTAATCAAGAGAATGTTCATGTAATGCTGTCCAGAGTTTTATGTTTTGTTCATTGAGACTTCCCCGGCCCCGTTCTATGTATAAAGAGGAGTTTGACCATGTCTTGATCACTAAAAGCTTGTCCTTTGCTAGGTTTATTAAGTGAAATTTGACCGTGTGTTGCTTCTGAGGAGTTTGACCACGGCGTCTTCCTTTGTGGAGAATAAACACACCTTAATTTGTTTTATGAAGCCAGATTTGGGTCAAGTGGCGTATGATTACGAGATAATGGGATCGTGTCTTAGATGCTGATAGGAGTTTGTCAGAGTTTGTCAGAGTTTATCAGAGTTTATCAGAGTTTATCAGCGCAGTATTGTTGGCGATAAGACCGACAGAAAGAAATCAAAGTGGAATGAGGACAGTCTGGGAGCTTGGCTGGATTGACCTTTCATCGCCCGTCACTAGGCCGCCGCTGTGTTCTCCTTTGATTAGAGAGCAAGGCTGAAAGAGACAGAGGGAGGGGGAAAATAGGTTGAGTCAGTGAGTGAAAGATAGAGAGACAGGGACAGAGAGACATGCAGACAGAGAGACATTGTTTTATTTAGGAAGACATCAAACCGAACAAATTGTTTCTTGTTTATAAACACGTATCTATGCACAAACACACACACACTTTAGCACACCAGCAGGCTTATGGATGAACCAATAAATGGAAACACGTATACGCAAGTACATAATATTATAATCACTCGCGTAGAGAGAGAGAGAGAGAGAGAGAGAGAGAGAGAGAGAGAGAGAGAGAGAGAGCGAGAGAGAGAGAGAGGGGGGTCCATAGACAAACATTACTGCTCGCATCCATCTAAAACGAACGTTTTCATTTCAATGAAAAACATGGCGGGAACAGCGCACAAAAAAGAATCAACAGACCGAAAAGTACTCTAACCAATAATATAGAAATGCACTGGGTACATTCCACAACATGATCTTTAGAGACGAACAGTACAGAACTATTCGTTATGGCATAAACATTTAATAGACGAATAACTGTTAGATGCAGTAATCTTCCAATCAGGTATTGAAAGACATGAACGGTTATTTAGAGACTGCGATTTCAATGTTACTGATGACTATATTCATTTCACAGTTGAGTGCTCCAAGTAGATATTAAGTGATACGGAAATATTATTTACCTAGTACCTACTTTATCATTGTATTGAAAAATTCACTCATTTATTCCTCCTGGCCTGACAAAAAAGTCAGGCATAACTGAACTTATGGTAAAAGAAATGTGTGATTTCTTCCTTTCGTTTCTTATGTGAACGAAGCGTTCACCATTAGATGCGCATGCATGTGCATTTTACCAAAACACACAAAGACTGACTTGTTGCTCCCCTTGTGTGTTCATTTAGTATCCCCAATACGTCAAAAGGGGTGAAGGGCCAAATTCAATCTAAGCTCCAAAGGAAGCTTTGATACTAGCTGTGTTTACCGCCTGATTGAGACAGGAGATTTGAACCCGCGATCAGTCAAAGCAGCAGTCAAAGAGCAGGTCGGTGCGGTTTGGTCAGCCCAAATGTATTCTGAAGTCGAACGACGAACGGGTGACGTTTTCGAGTTCCGGTGAGGTCTCTTATGTTTTTCTCCCTGGTAACACCCCGTAGCCACAGTACAGTGCCACCCGCTTTTGTTTCTTTCTGGTTCTGCCTGTGAATTTTGTTTTATCTGCCCCATCAGAGGTGGGGATCTTTTCTGTCAGATCTGACTGTGGTCAACTCCCATTGCCGTGGACATTTTTTTACATGCCGTAAATACTTGCTGTACATGGAACCTCTGTGAGTGGCATTATTCGAAAAAGTAAACAGGATGCAAAGCATATAAATGTACTCCCAGTATAGTAGTACAAAAAAAGAGAAAAAAATCAGTCACTATAGAACTTTCTTCCCTTTTGGTAGTAGAAATTTTGTATGTAAGAGAAAAGAAAAAAAAAATGCTGCTCTCCCCGGCGGGGAAATGAACCCCGGTCTTCCGCGTCAACCACTATGCTGCCGACGAGCATACAGGACTCGGTTACATTTAAGTTTAGAAACCGTTATTGCTTAAACTGTACATCACAAAATTATCATTTATAGCCGTCAGTAACGGCTATTCTGGTAAAACAAAACATCGGGCATCATCCGTGACCCATAATGAACATACCTACAAATTTTCAGAAAGATCCGGCAGTTTTGTCTGGAGCGAGTGGAACACATTTTGACCACGGACGGACCGACAGACAAACAGACACACACGCACAGACAGCATTTCTTCGTTCCCATTGTAAAGTGCTCCCTGTTCTATAAGAACTGGGAGTACAAAAACGGAATGCATAAACAATGAGTGATTTATACACACTTACATACACACGGACACACGCAAACTCTCTCTCTCTCTCTCTCTCTCTCTCTCTCTCTCCGTATCCGTATCCGTATCTCTCTCTCTCTCTCTCTCTCTCTCTCTCTCTCTCTCTCTCTCTCTCTCTCTCTTCTTCTTCTTCTTCTTCTTCTTCTTCTTCTTCTTCTTTTTCTTCTTCTTTTTCCCATGACTGTTTTGTCCTCCAACCTCCAATTTTTACACTTTTTTGCTTTTTTCCTTTGCTTTTGTTTGATGGATTGATTTTTACAGTAGGGCCTCCATCCTCCTATTTGTACCCACTGTGTTCACTTTTGTAAATGACTCACACTTACCATAAATGTCTGTGTGATTTTTTTTTAAACGGATGGACATTCGCTTCCTGATCTTCATGTTTTAGCGTTTAATACAAAGCGTCTGGGTTTTTTTTTGTGTGTGCACTAATGTGTGGTGCGCTGACGCTGTCGTTTTGCGATGTTTACTAAATAGTATAGATGTTATGGATGGGTCTGGTCATATTCTTCTTTTTGGTATTGTATACAAGCAAATGAGTCAACAGAAGATAGTCTATAGGAAACATGAGAATAATGGAATGTGTGTGTGTGTGTGTGTGTGTGTGTGTGTGTGTGTGTGTGTGTGTGTGTGTGTGTGTGTGCTCGCGCGCGTGCGTGCGTGCGTGTGCAGTATGTGTGCATATGTACAATGATGGCAAGCAATATACATAAATACAGTTTGTTAGAATGAAGAGATTATGGAGAATAACATGTGTAATAAAAAAAATTGATAAATGTACAAACAGAACAAATAGTCAAAACAGACGGATAAACATGAAATCAACAACTGAATATTTACTGATGGCTACCTAACGGTTCTTTTTAACTTTTTTTTCCTTGGGAGAATTACATACCAGTATCCAATGTCCTACAATCATGTTTCTGAACTCTTTGTCATTTTCGAATTATGCAATTCGTAGAATAATGTATTCCTTCTAAGTAATATATATTGATCAAAAATCATTTGTGATGCCATCCATTTTTTAGTTTCTCGTGCAAGGCTAATTGACATTTTCCCTGCTAATATAATGCAGTTAATCGATGTTGTAACCTGTTTACCTTTTTCGTCTTTGTGGACTTCAGTTAATGACAGTTTTAGTAGTTTATCGATACTACATGAAATCAACATTTCTACGTTTTTCCAAAATTGTTGACTGGAGGACAGCGGAAAAAGAAATGTTCTATAAAGTCAATTTCATCTGTACAGGTATCACACTGATTTGTTTCCGATACTTTCATTTTTTGCAAAAGAATATTAGTGGGGTAAATGTTATGGTTTATTTTCCATCGTAGTTCGTAAACCTTAATCTCTTTTCAAGATGCTCTTGGTGTTAACCATATGATTCGTCTATCTCAAAATCGAAATTTCTACGCCAAGAGTCCTTGCCATTTGCAGTGACGTTTGTCAAATTCCTTTTCTACAGTCACTTCGTTATCTCTTTTGGGTTTGAATTCAGAAGACGAGCTTCGTAGTCAGCGGAGTAAACATTGCCAAGAGGAATATTGTCATAAACGCACTCCAGCCTAGATGGCGGGAGAGCGTTTCGCAGTGCACTGTATTTTAAAATAGTATTAGCATCATGACCTCCCAAAGCTGTCTCCACTTCTTCAAGATGAAGCAATCTGATTTCAGCAATGTGCGCGATATCTCTGACAAACTGTATCCCCTTATCTTTCCATTCTTGAAAATGTAATATATTTCCTTTGTATCTTATTAGGTTATCATATAACCATATTTGATCTAAACGTTACTTGGTGTTACTTCGTCTATCTTAGTTTCCCTCCTATATTCTAAATAAATGGTAAATACATTTCTCCAGAATTCATTGTCTTTTACTTCAATTTGCTGCCA
>CM065726.1:6087365-6092365 GCA_033310375.1 Conus canariensis
TCCTCCCAGCCCATTCACCCAGTCCTATCTTTGGAAGATTTTAATATTCTTCACACACAAAGTTGTTATAAAGAAAAATTCACAGAGAGAGAGAGAGAGAGAGAGAGAGAGAGAGAGAGAGAGAGAGAGAGAGAGAGAGCGCTTTGAAGCTATTTTTGAATTATTTCATGCAGTAATCAAGGGTGTTGTTGATTTACCAGTAAACCTGGAAAGAAACATTGCCGCCTGTACAAACTCATCAACATGGCCGTTTCCAGAAATCGTTATGTTACCCGATGTTTACAGATCCCAGGTCAGATGGCATGTTCATCTTAGGTTCTGCCCATCCTCATTTTCCATCTCCTTCCCTTTTCGCTTTTTCTCTCCTCCACCTCCACCCATCTCTCCTCCACCTCCACCCATCTCTCCTCCACCTCCACCCATCTCTCCTCCACCTCCACCCATCTCTCCTCCACCTCCACCCATCTCTCCTCCACCTCCACCCATCTCTCCTACTCCTCTCAATTAGGACAGGTTCTTTCCGCTATCCCTCCATAACAGCTACTTCATCATGTCATCCTCCAGCCTGCTCGCACCCATCCGATCATCTCCCCACAGGAAATGTTTCATTGCATTCCTCTGAAACGTAGTAAACCATCTTCCCGCAGACTCCCATTTCAATCCATTCAAACTGATCCGACCATGTTATCTTGACACAGACAAGCTCTGGAGCACTCTGATCTGCCCTGACCCAACCAACCCAACCATTTTCCTCAAACAGGCTCTATTCCAACCCATTCAAACCTGCTCAACAGTTTTACCACCAAACAGCGTCGCACTCTGATCCATGCAGACCTACTGAGGTGTCAGAGAGCCTTTCACGCCAGTTCACTCCGACCATTCAACCTTCTCTTTTTCTCCAATAGATAGCTTTGATTCATCCAACCATTCTTCAACACTCAGCCTCTCTCAACCTTCTCTTTTTCTCCAATAGATAGCTCTGATTCATCCAACCATTCTTCAACACACAGTGTTTCTCAACCTTCTCTTTTTCTCCAATAGATAGCTTTGATTCATCCAACCATTCTTCAACACACAGTGTCTCTCAACCTTCTATTTTTCTCCAATAGATAGCTCTGATTCATCCAACCATTCTTCAACACACAGTGTCTCTCAACCTTCTCTTTTTCTCCAATAGATAGCTGTGATTCATTCAACCATTCTTCAACACACAGTCTCTCTTACACTTTTGTTTTTCTCCAACAGATAGCTGTGATACATTCAACCATTCTTCAACACACAGTCCATCTCAACCTTTTTTTTAATCCAACAGATAGCTCTGATTCATCCAACCATTCTTCAACACACAGTCTCTCTCAACCTTTTTTTTTTCTCCAACAGATAGCTCTGATTCATCCAACCATTCTTCGACACAGTCTCTCTCAACCTTTTTTTTTATCCAACAGATAGCTCTGATTCATCCAACCATTCTTCAACACACAGTCTCTCTCAACCTTTTTTTTCTCCAACAGATAGCTCTGATTCATCCAACCATTCTTCAACACACAGTCTCTCTCAACCTTTTTTTTTCTCCAACAGATAGCTCTGATTCATCCAACCATTCTTCGACACAGTCTCTCACCCCAGTTCATTCGGCCCCATTCAACCACTGTTCACACCGACATCCAATGTATTCAGACCACTGCAATAGTTCATTTCCCAGCCAGCCCTCTCACTCATGTATGTCACATTTTCCGCCCACAGCCAGCCTCCCACTCTAATCCATTCACTCATCCACTGACATCCATCCATTCACACACAAAAGCAAAGGTCATTTAAGGCCACGAACATCAAATCCTGGAGCACTAACTTTTGTTCCCAAGAGGACAAAAAGCCGTATAATTCGTATGCTTGGAGTTATGCGCCTTTGCCTCGTTATGGAAGACGGAAGTAAACTGACTGTATTCGTCCAAAGGGAAACAGGATGAAACAGTGGGTGGGATTTTTTTTTCTTTTTTAGGTGTCAGGATATGCTTTTCAACTTCAGCAGACCTGCTTGTCCAATATGCAAGTTCTAGATTGCCGCAGTTGATATACTCCATTGCGATAGAGGATATATTTTTTAAACCTCGGAAAGTCTTGGTGCCAAATGTTCACTGAGGATACAAATACATGTTGAAGTGGGATGAAATATCATGCAGACATCGTCACTTATTGGTCGGGGATCAAACATCGAAACTTAAAGATCATTCATTAGAGCATGAAGATGGCGGTTTTTCCATGAAAATGTGTCTTATTACAGACTTGTAACATTTGAGTCATGTATCAGTGTTCTCAACACAGCGTCACAGATTACTTGCAGAGAGAAATCTTTGTTCTTGTATTTTGCTGTTGTTGTTTTTTCGTATTGGAACAGGAGTGTCAAGTGTGCAAACGTGAACCTGTTTGCTTGGATTTAAAGCATGGTCTGAACGAACACTTGGATATTCGGGAGGGGGGGGGGGGGGGACGGGGGACGATGAGTGAAAACAGCCAATTCAAATGCCGATGAAAGGCTTCGGGGCCATTAGTGACACGTTTGGTGATAGGTTTTGGTTCACCTGCCCACATAACTTTGGGTTATTTTGATCTATTTGGGTAAATGAAATTGAGAAGAGAACAAAAATGCTTAGTTGACGAACTTACGCAACTCACGGATGAAATAAAACTTACACTGTTGACTGGCAGTCGAGCCTCGACCACTAAAACCGGAGGTGCTTTGTTAAAAAAAAAGTCGTTGAGAGAGACGAGGATTTGTGAGAGGTGAGGGAGAGTGGTCGGGGGATGGGGAGGGGGAGGGGATATCCATATCAAACTATTCAGGATTGTGGAAGCGTGTGACGAAGGGTGTGAGGATAGGGGACGCTATACCTCCCACTTTTGATCCGCCCTGCACGTTTATCATTCTTTCACTACACTAACATCTGTCAAGATAAAAACTCACAAAAAAAACCCACACCGGTTACAAGAATGCATAACACATTAGTAAGAACACACACTTAAAAGAATGCATGTCCACTCACACACACACACACACACACACACACACACACACACACACACACACATCGAAAGATCACGCCCAGTGAATGAAGCACATCCGATCAAAGAATACATATCAACTCTCTAGAATGAATAATACACACCCAGATACATAAGCACAGAGTGTGTATCTTGTTGGCTCAGCGGTTAAGTTCACCGAATTCGCAGTCAGACGTTACGAATTCGAATCCCTTTGGCGCTCAAAGTGCAGATTGTTGGCACCTTCACTGCCCACCTTCAAATGGGTGTCACCTGAGACGCAAATGTGGCTTGAGGCGGATGTTACAGATTATATGGACTTGGTGTTAGATGGATGTTAGAGGAGGTATGGATGTAGTGTGAGATGGACGTTGCGGAACGCACAACTATCGTGCGTGATGGACTTAAGAAGATATGGCTGCGGTATGAGGTAGGTCTAACGAAAACTACGAATATAGGGTAAGATGGACGTTACAGGAGATATGGATATAGTGTGGGGAGGATGTTACAGGAGATATGGATGTAGTGTGAGGAGGATGTAACAGGAGATATGGATGTAGTGTGAGGAAGATGTTACAGGAGATATGGATGTAGTGTGAGGAGGATGTTACAGGAGATATGGATGTAGTGTGAGGAAGATGTTACAGGAGATATGGATGGGGTGTACAGGAGATGTGGATGTAGTGTGAGGAGGATGTAACAGGAGATATGGATGTAGTGTGAGGAGAATGTTACAGGAGATATGGATGTAGTGTGAGGAGGATGTTACAGGAGACATGGATGTAGTGTGGGGAGGATGTTACAGGAGATATGGATGTAGTGTGAGGAAGATGTTACAGGAGATATGGATGTAGTGTGAGGAGGATGTTACAGGAGATATGGATGTAGTGTGAGGAAGATGTTACAGGAGATATGGATGGGGTGTACAGGAGATGTGGATGTAGTGTGAGGAGGATGTTACAGGAGATATGGATGTAGTGTGAGGAGGATGTTACAGGAGATATGGATGTAGTGTGAGGAGGATGTTACATGAGATATGGATGTAGTGTGAGGTACCAGACTAGACTGACAAGCTTCTTAGTCTTGTAGATGTGGGCTTCCTCCATTTTTGCTTCGTTTTCCATAGTGAGTACAATCAGAGTTATTCGTGGTGATGAACCTGAGTAAAATTCTATATCGTGCTGAACAATTAAGTAGTGGGGGAAAACAAGTGCAGGCTAACAATTCTTCAGTCATTATAGTAATGACTTGGCAAAGAAAGATTTGAACTTTTAGAAAAGAAAAAAAAAATTGAAGATGAAGAAAATGGGGGGAGTATATTATAAATATGAGAAACCCTTCACTAGCTGCCTGAGGGAACCATCGCAATCCCTCTCGAAGGCACATCTATTTGTATTGCCTGCTCCTAGGCCTTTCGTCCGCTGGATCGGACTCATCAGGGAGACACGGCTGATTGTGTCTGTGCTCTTGGTGTCAAATAGAGACACACCACAGTCCATAATTCTGTGGTGTTCTCACCACCAAGGGTTCAAAAGAGAATGCAACAGCACCCCCGAAGCAGCCAGCGAAGGGTAGCAAAATGGAACAAAACGAAAGTGTGGAGAGGAAAAAAGTTGCTGAAAGACTAAAAGCATTATGCACACAGTATAAGATGTAGGGGACAATCTTTGAGCCTATGCTTGAGGATCCATTCAAGGATACAAGGGAGATCAAAAGATGTGGAACAGTCTGAGTGGTCAGCTTCTATATCGCTGAGAAATGTTGAAGCAGACGATATAACTGAATCACCACAAGATTGCATTACATTGACATGTAAGGGCATACCGTTTATGTAATCAATTACCAATTAATCAGGTTAGACTCAGTTGCTTGATCACATTGTGTACGTATGTGCAAAACTTCCAGAACATGATCCTTAGTAATGATTTCTTTTTGGATAACCGCGACCAAACAAAAAAAAT
>CM065726.1:6099865-6104865 GCA_033310375.1 Conus canariensis
ATCCGGCACCGCTGACGCTTCTCTGGCTGTGCCGTTGCCGGAGAGAGAGAGAGAGAGAGAGAGAGAGAGAGGAGAGAGAGAGAGAGAGAGGGGGGGGGGGTAAGGGTCTGGGGTGCGGGTGGGGGCCGGGTATGATGGGAGGGGAGTTGGTGGCAGTCAACAGGGCCTGTGCTTTTGCCACGACAGCTTTCTACTGCTGCTGCCGCCGCTGCTGCTGCCGCCTGCTCTCTAGTTGGTGTCAAGTTTCAGTGAACGATTCTCTCTCTCTCTCTCTCTCTCTCTCTCTCTCTCTCTCTCTCTCTCTCTCTCTCTCTCCTCTCTCTCACCCCTTGTCGCCTTCGCTCTCTTGTCTTTCCGTCTCCATTTCTCTCTTGTCTTTCTCTGTCTCTCTCTCCCTGTCTGTCTCTCTCTCTCTTTCTTTAAAAAAAAATTCTGTATCTATCAGTCTGTCGGTCTGTCTGACTCTCTTTCAATGTGTCTCCCTTTTCCGTGTCTTTCTCCATCTCTGTTTTCATGTCCCGCTCATTCTTCACCCCTTGCCCTCTCCATCTCTGTTTTCATGTCCCGCTCATTCTTTACCCCTTGCCCTCTCCATCTCTGTTTTCATGTCCCGCTCATTCTTCACCCTTGCCCTCTCCATCTCTGTTTTCATGTCCCGCTCATTCTTCACCCCTTGCCCTCTCCATCTCTGTTTTCATGTCCCGCTCATTCTTTACCCCTTGCCCTCTCCATCTCTGTTTTCATGTCCCGCTCATTCTTCACCCCTTGCCCTCTCCATCTCTGTTTTCATGTCCCGCTCATTCTTCACCCCTTGCCCTCTCCATCTCTTTTTTCATGTCCCGCTCATTCTTCATCCCTTGCCCTCTCCATCTCTGTTTTCATGTCCCGCTCATTCTTCATCCCTTGCCCTCTCCATCTCTTTTTTCATGTCCCGCTCATTCTTCATCCCTTGCCCTCTCCATCTCTTTTTTCATGTCCCGCTCATTCTTTACCCCTTGCCCTCTCCATCTCTGTTTTCATGTCCCGCTCATTCTTCACCCTTGCCCTCTCCATCTCTGTTTTCATGTCCCGCTCATTCTTTACCCCTTGCCCTCTCCATCTCTGTTTTCATGTCCCGCTCATTCTTCACCCCTTGCCCTCTCCATCTCTGTTTTCATGTCCCGCTCATTCTTCACCCCTTGCCCTCTCCATCTCTGTTTTCATGTCCCGCTCATTCTTCATCCCTTGCCCTCTCCATCTCTGTTTTCATGTCCCGCTCATTCTTCATCCCTTGCCCTCTCCATCTCTGTTTTCATGTCCCGCTCATTCTTCACCCCTTGCCCTCTCCATCTCTGACCTACATCACCTTCCTTGTGTGATTGGGTACATGGTGAGTGTGTGAGCGTGCGTGTGTGTGGGAGTGCGTGTGTTGGCGCGTTCACATACGCGCGCGCGCACGTGCTAGTATGTGTGATCACGCGCGACTTAGCGTGCCTTTGTGTGTGAGCGTATGCGTGCGTGTATGTGTTCTTCAATTTAATGTCTAATCATGATATGTAATCTTAAACGAAAAAAATTCTTTAAAAAGAAAGAAAAATCAACACAGTAACAATCCCATGAACAGCCAACATACATGATTTAAGGATACAAAAAGCCTACACTACACCTCTTTCCAGGTAAGTAAACAACGGACTGTGATTTAATGCTAATACAACGTCAGGTATTCGAACACACACAAATTCTAATCCGTTATCGCATATGTCGTTGTGTACGTGTTGTTGTTGTTGTGTTGTGTGTGCGGGTCCGCGCGCGCCCGTGTGTATGTTTTGTTGTGTGCGTGCATGCGCGCACGTGCAGTCTTCCACACACAAGATGCTGTGTGAGTATGCGTGTGGACATGCGCACGTACCCTTTAGTATGCATGCTGCTCGGTGTGTATGTGTGTGTCAAGGAGCGATGAGACTCATGTCAAACTGCCTGCTCCTCAAGATGTGCATGCTGATGAGGACCCAACTCCTACAAGATTGCCAGGAGGAAAGCGGAAGGACTCCGGGAAGGCTGGCCCACCAGCAAAGAGGGCCAGAACTTGTGACAGCAGGTGGTGTTGGACACTCGTAGTTTACGAATCTACCAGGAGAACTGAAACCCCAAAGAAAAAGAAGTTCAACAACATAATAGAGCAGGTTGACGTCAGTGATTCCGAGCTGAAAGATCTTTCGGTTTGAATCCTGTCACAGCCATTTATTTTAAGATTTTTGCACCTCAAAGGACTTCTACCCAGAGTTGATTTACAACACAATTGCAAAGCTTTTTTGCCTTTATTTCGCCGGTTTGTCTCACTATAGATTAAAAGGTCATGTCTAAGCTTCAAAATTAGAAAAATAAATAAAAAGGGAAATAAAAAGAAAAAAGGGCAACAACTCAAGGATGACAATGCATTTTAAAACATATGATTCTACCAAAATGGTCACACTTTGGTAAATATGAGCTCGGGAGAGAGTTAAGTTTAAAAAGCATACCAAAAAATGGTCACACTTTGGTAATTTTTAAATGAAAGAAATAATGCTTGGAGCTTAATTGCATAGGAAAATTTATTTAGCCAATACTTTAATGAATCGTTCTTTAACATGAAAATATTATGAGAATCATTTCTGCCTCAAGATTCTCACAGGGAATGATAGCCACATTCGACATGTTGATCACAAGTTGAATCAGAATCTGTAGTAATCAGCTAGCCTGCGTGGACCGGTTCGAAGAAAATCACAGAAAGAAATGGGAGAGAGGTATGTCATTTGATTTTTTGGCATGTTCGTTGTCTTTATTTAGCCTACCCGGTTTTTTGCACAGGTAGCTTAGACCAACATCATCTCAAAGCTCCAAAAGTGAAGCAAACACAGATAACAATTTAATCATGCACACTTTTCACAATTATGTTCCCAGCTGCCCCCCTCCCCCTGCTGTCACCTCCGTGTTTTGTTTTTTTTTTTATCTTGTAGTCGACCTCCCCCACTCCAAAGACTTTCATACAGTACCGAGGGGATGAATGGCTGTTGGGTTAAACAGTCTCGAACCGTATGCAGTCTGGCCCTAGGGCGACGCCATGCTGACGGACTTCATATGCGCAGGCGTTCCCTACATGTATGGACATCCATTGCCCGTCCCTGATACGAGGCTCTGTCAGGGCGACCACTTATAACCCCTCGACACTAAGAATACCTTCTTAGGGGTTCTCAAAATATTTTGTCTTGCTTGCACCTTGGGGATTTTCGGGTGCAGGCTTTGAGACTTAAGACTGGATCCCCTCAAACAATAGTCGGCGTAGCAAAAGAGGTGGGAGAAGAAGAAAGGTAGGTAGGAAAATAACTAAAGCTGAAAGACTATCCAAGATCAATTTCAGGATTTGTACTTGGAACAGCTGCAGTGCCAGAAAGAGGATCTCAACAATTGAAAAAAACTAGCATGTGACTTTGATGTTCTGTGTCTACAAGAAACTAGCACACATGAACTAATGGGTTTGAGACTGGAAAGACCGGATGGTAATCAGAAAAGCCTTGCACTCATCAATGCATACATACACCCAGGTACCCACACATCAAAAACGGATTCGACCTTTCTGGAGGAAATAGAACATGAATTTGGAGACTCTGTTATACTATGTAGAGATCTTAATGCACGCTCAAAATTGTGGGATCAACATGGTACCAATCTTCAAGGAATTGCACTGGAAGTGATGTTGGATGAAGTACTTCTTAGTGCACTGACATCATCATCCCCAACACATGCAGGGAGGCAGGGTGACACTGACAGTGTCATTGACGTTGCACTCATTGGACCAAAATTCACAGCAGGCATGTGTGCGGAAGCACTTCTTCATCATGGAATTGACCGTTTCCCTGTTGTGTTCAGTTTACAGAAACTATCAAAAGTTACACAAACGAAACAAAAGGACCATTTTCAATACAACAACAATGAAGGGGATATCATAGGAACGTTAAGGAGTAGAAGATGCAAAAGAAACAGTGCTACAACCAAACAAATCGTTTAACCCCTTTGGTGGAATACAGACACGGAAACAGCCTGGAAAGAGAAACGCAAGGCTGTAAGAATTTGGCAGAGAGAAAGAAGAAAACCTTGCCCTGATCTACCTATTAAAACAGACATGACTCAGAAAACTGAACAATTCGAAAGAGCAGCTGAAGAAGCAAAAGAAACCAAGTGGCAACAATTTTGTCTGTCACTTAATTATGACACAACACTGACTCAGTTCTCGCACTTTTATAGTCGCATGGAAGGAAAACACAAAACAAACGCAACCCCAGATATCTTAGACGCTGATGGGATAACAAAACTCAAGACAAATTTGGAGAAAAGGTCGACTCTTGTTAAACGTTTCGTAGAACAGAGTGATCAAAGAAATTTGGAGGAAAAGAAGAAATATTTGACCAAGTTAAACCAACACCTAGCTCAGACTGGCATTGATGATGAAATCACAGCATCTGAACTGGATGACGCAATAGCTAGATGCACTAAGGATGGTGCTCCAGGTCCAGACAAAGTACAGTATGCAGATATCAAACAGCTCTCAGAAGTGGAGAGAGTCCAACTCTTCAGTCTCTACCAGGAGAGTTTTGATAAAGGTTATGTCCCAGAAGACTGGACACACAGCTACCTGAAAGTTTTACCAAAATCAAAAAAGATCATCATCGACTAAATGGCTACCGCATACTCATTATGCAAAATATAGCAGGAAAGCTCATGTAACGAATCATAGCAAGAAAACTCGCAAGCGATCTTGAAAGTCGACAAATCCTCCCATCAAATCAAGGAAGCTACAGAACAGGTAAAAGTACATGGGAAAATTGCGGCCACTTTTGCCTATGAAAAATACGAAGGACTCCAAAGAAAGGAAGAAACACTAGCTGTTGCAATAGATCTGGAAGACGCATACAACAATGTCCAGTTCTCGCTTCTCATGGAACTACTCCCTGACTATGGAGTCAGCAAGACACTAACACGATGGA
>CM065726.1:6117365-6119865 GCA_033310375.1 Conus canariensis
GTAATTTGATTTGCAGATGTTCTGATAATTAAATTGGTTTGCCGATGTCTTGTATTATTAATTTGGTTTGCATATGTTCTGATGATCAATTTGGTTTGCCGATGTCCTGATAATTGATTTGGTTTGCCGATGTCCTGATAATTAGTTTGGTTTGCCGATGTCCTGATAATTAGTTTGGTTTGCCGATGTCCTGATAATCAATTTGGTTTGCCAATGTCCTGATAATTAGTTTGGTTTGCCAGTGTCCTGATAATTAGTTTGGTTCGCCAGTGTCCTGATTGGTTTGCCGCAGAGAAGTCTGCGGGTAGTAGGCTTCATTTTTCTACCGTTTAGCTATGACTTCTGCAAAGTGTGCCGGGCGTATCATTCTGAAATGGAGCACAAAGGTTTGTCCGGCCAATAATAACGTACATTATTTCACTTCTTGCTAATGAAGATGCGCATGCAGGAAGTCGTGCGCATTTGCTCTTCACCCTTTTCCGTGCAATCGCCGCTAATTGATAAGATTTCGATTGATCTGATCAGTCACTGCAATCGCCGTAAATTGATAAGATTTCGATTGATCTGATCAGTCACTGCAATCGCCGCTAATTGGTAAGATTTCGATTGATCTGATCAGTCACTGCAATCGCCGCTAATTGATAAGATTTCGATGGATCTGATCAGTCAGTTACTCACCCCAACAGCATGACGTCAGTTATATAATCTGATATCCTGCCTGTCTGAAATCTCTTCTTTTTCAGGGGGAGATTAAGACTGCCATACTTTACAAAAGGCGTAAATAATTTTCATTATCATTTATGAGTTTCTCCTTGGTGGCGTAGATTAAAGAGGTTTTCGGTCTGTTTTCTGAGATTTTATAGTTTTTGTAAACGCAAAATGAGGCGACTGAAGGCAGAAATCGAAACAAATCTTTAAAAAGTGTTTTGACTCCGCCGAAAAAGTTAGACAAACGAATCACAAGACAAAACACGACGCGTTTCGATCTCTTGGGTCTCTTTTTGGGCAAGATACACAACACTCATTTTTTAATCTTTAGAAAACAATTTACCCTCACCTTTCACCCTTCACCTTTCACCCTCACAACCTCCCTGTCCGCAACATCCTTCTCAACAACGTCCACCTCCTCCAACTTGACCCCAAACTGAAAGAAACCTTCCCAAAACCACCCTTGATAGCCTTTAAGAGAGACACACATTTGAGGGACCATCTAGTGCGTGCCTCTGTCTGCAAGGTGAGAGCACAACCCCTGGGCACACACCCATGCACTTGCAAAGAGTGTAAGACATGTCCATTCATTGACAGCTGCACCACAGTTGCTGGTCCATCTGGCCAGTTCAGGGTCCTAGCAAGCTTCAACTGTCAATCTGCAGACCTGGTGTACGTCATTACTTGCACCTTGTGTTCAAAGAAATACACTGGGGAAACGTACCGCAGCCTGAATGAGCGTTTCTCCGAGCATCTTCGCTCAATGCGGCTGCGGTATGAAGATCCCGTGGGCTCTCACTTCAACAGCCCCTACCACAACTTCACCCATGCGAGAGTGGCTGCTGTCTGGCTGAACCGGTCCAGTGGACTCTATCGCCACTTTATGGAGTCATCCATCATCGCGCGACTGGGGACCCTCGCCCCTGCCGGCCTGAACACCAGAGAGTGACAGCAGCTGAGTTTCAGGCACCCCCTCCCCCTTCTCTACTAACTCCTTCTCACCCCCCCCCTTTTTTTTTTTTTTTTTTTGAACAGGCCTTCTTGCTTTCCACTTTAACTTGTTCATGATTCCTACTCACTGCTTAACCCCAATTAACTTCCTTTTGTCTCTGAGCTCTGTTCATTCCTTCTTCTTCTTTTTATTGTCAGTCCCCATATAAGATCTGTTTCTGTCACCCACTAACTCTAAGCTTGATGACAGCTCTATGAGCAGAAAGCTTGCTTGGTTTCTTTCCTGTTCCCCCGATCACCATACTCAAAACCCTGGTGAGTGCACTCTTCCACCATTTTCTTCTCCTTTAGAAAACATTTGACATACTGTGTCCGCCAAACACGAACAATTGACTCACAAGACAAAACGCGGCGCGTTTCGACCTCTTAGGTCTTCTTCAGGCGACAGAAACAACACCCAGGACAACAAAAATGAAGAACGAGCAATCACTTAGCTCATCGAATTCGGCGCAAGATGGGCGTTGGACGAAAACGAGACTGTCAGGAAGGAGACAATGCGAGTTGAAGTAGTAATTATGGTAATAATAATACTGATTTTAATAATAATAATAATAATAATAATAATAATAAAGATAATGATGATGATAGATTTATTGAAAAAAAATCATAAAGAGAGGACTGCTACCATTCTTGGTGATAATATGACAATAGCGGTTGTAGTATGGGAGAAAGGAGAGGGGTTAGAGGATTGTCGAACAACATGGTTGTCGTGGCAACAGTGTTAGTTGCGATGATGGTGGTAATGATAATGGCAATGATGGTAATGTCAATAATAACACTG
>CM065726.1:6124865-6142365 GCA_033310375.1 Conus canariensis
TTCAAGCTTATTTATCTCAACCACGTCTTATTGTGTCCACTTTCAAAATACTTTGTATATCATTCATTTAGCAAGATTACCTCAAGCACGGACAAGCAAGATGTGCACGTAACATGCCTTACGCATACGGTCACTGACTGACCAAAGATGTTTGAATCAGCACATTACAGACACCTGTGCCTGTCAGATTCTCATTCACGCAATGTCGACAAACAACCGATTAGACGAAACAAAAGGGACTTACCCTTTAACTCAACAACTACAGTGTTTACACCATGTACACACAAACTCTTTCCACTTTGTTCCAGAACTATAATTTGACATATATTTCGGATGAAATATATTAACAGGTCCTCATGGACTTAAAGCAACCCTTTTTCGCCCACAGCGCTGTCAACCAGTCTTTTCCTGCAGAGCCTCCCTGTCTTTACAGTGCTGTCAACCAGTCTTTTCTTGTCTCACCAGCGCTGTCAACCAGTCTGTTGTCTCTCTGTGCATCAACTACCATCCTACAGGTAACACATCTCCCTGAGCTCTCTGTTCACCGCTCACCATGCATGTGTGCTCTACGTTTTTCTTGTAAGGGGGAGTGCAGGCACAAGACCCCAAATCCTTCCTTTTTTTTCTAAGAGCCTGTACAAGCGACCCATGATTTCCGTCGACACACTCCCCTCACAAATAAACATGTTAAACACAGCAGGAACATGGGCTCAAGTCCTGACAGTGCTCAGACATTCTCTTCGTGCCATTCAAAAATACTTGGCATTTTGTAGAATGTGATAAACTAAACGATCAAACGTCTTGTGTAACTAATCTTTTTCTTTCCATGCAGGCCTTCACACATCAATGAACTTCGTGAAAATAGCCAAAAAATCTACTCAGAAAATAACATGTCCAAAGTGCTTTAAGATAACGGTAAAAGATTAGAGACATGATTCAGAGTCATACGGGTTTTTAATTTACCAATAGCACGGTTGGTAAAGCGCCAGACTCGTGATCCTGGTGATCCTGGGGTCGCAGGTTTAAATCTCTACTGAAGCGTTGTGGCGTAGGGAGATCTTCCCCTGGAGTTAACATTGGTCCTAGCCTCACTTTTCAAAAAGTCCTTCGAATGAGACTATAAACCGAGGTTTTGTGTGAGCACGCACACATAACATGTTGCACCTACGTAAAATCCTATCACCTACTTTTGGAAGAGAAGGCGAGTTTGGCTGTTGGTATGGATGACACACTACGTATAACATGCACTGAAAGAATGAAAATATGAACGAAAAACAGATTGACCAACAGACTGAAAAACTAACAGTCGCGGAAAACTGCTGAATGTAGCGCCAGCAGGCAGCTCTTCAGGCACTTATACTCCGGTAGGCAGCCTGTTGTGTCAAAGAAAGAGAGGTTCGTAAAGCACTTGGAGCTTGCTATTAAACAGAGGACAGGAGCTATATAAGTACTATGAATAAAAAATAATATTAATAACAACAACAACAAAATAATACTAACAATAATGACAACGACAACGACGACATCGACTTCGACGATGACGACGACGACGAAGACGACGACCACGACGACGATGATGAAAATGATGATGATGATGATGATGATGATGACGACGACGACGATGCTGCTGCTGATGATGCTGCTGCTGCTGATGCTGCTGCTGCTGATGATGCTGATGATGATGATGCTGCTGCTGATGATGATGCTGATGATGATGATGCTGCTGATGATGATGATGCTGATGATGATGATGGTGATGATGATGATAAAAATAATAACAATTCCCGAAGAGAAAAGCATTAGCTTTATTTTTGTCGGTAAATCCATGTAAAGACTGGCTCGTAAAGTATATCGTTTTAACTCTTCTAAAGCACACAAAATAAGCGGAAAGACAGGCGTACGCGCACAACGAGGACAGTGACACAGAAATTAATGAAAACATTTAGAATGAATAGATTTCCTAAACCGTTCCTCCAAAGATGAGTGTATAGTTCAGAAAGAGAGCGAGGAAAAGTTTGTTCTAGCTTTGCTTGTTTGTATCGCTGCATGTTCCAAACTATCTTCAAAGACAGCACATTAATTAAAGACGTGCTGATCGATGTGCATACATTATTTCCAAAGACCACTGATCTTGTTATGACCATCCGTAAATGTTGCAAGAAATATCAAGAGAGACAGGCGACAGAGACGCTGACAGTGATCCACAGAGAGATAGTAAGACAAAGACAGGTAGAGGCCAATACGTTGAGCCAACACAGCAACTGGCAAATGAGTTCAGCTCTCCACCCTAATGTATTTTGTTTACGTTTTAAAAGCTCGGGTTCGATTTGGATTAGAATAATGTCAATGGTGCGCAGATGCAAACTGAAAACGTGAGTAAATACTCAGACTAGAGTTGCCGAAAATCTTTAGCAAAAATACAATGTAAGCTCTCTCTCTCTCTCTCTCTCTCTCTCTCTCTCTCTCTCTCTCTCTCTCTCTCTCTCTCTCTCTCTCTCACACACACACACACACACACACACACGCAGACACAAAAGCGCGCGAGCGCACACATACACATATACGTACGCACACACGTATGCACGCACACACACGCACACACACACACACACGCGCGCGCGCGCGCGCGCGCGCAGAGTCAATATTCTCTTTGGAAAGTTGTATATAACCCTGTAGAAATCGGATATGGTTAATATTTCTCTGGAGGAAAATTTAACAAGGGGGTCCAGTTTCTAAGGAGACAAATTTATCTGTGACACCGCTATTCACCCACGCTTTTGAAAATCCCAGGGTATCGAAACATCATTCAATTTCGTGTAACCAGCTATATAAAACTATAAACTGTCAGGAAACGTATTCTAGAACTGTCTTCAAAACCATTAACTTAGCCTTTTGGGGAGACTTAGAAGAAAAAACAAAGTACATAGGCATTTTACAGGTCTAAGAGCACTGTCGATGCTCGTGTTATCGGACGGTTTCCAACAGAGCGGTGTTTGGTATTCAGGGACTTACATTTTACAGTCGAATACATCAACACAAGCGAATGGATTCAATGGACTGAGGTTTTATTTACTCCGAGACTTCAGAAGCACTTAACTGCAGTGGCTTTATTTGCGCATCAAACAACAACAACAACAAAAAAGCGTACTGACGTATCCGTGTTTACTCCGGTCCACATTGTCTCAACAATATCGGACACTTCTGCTTTTGGCTTATCTGGCGCATTTATCCAATGCGCAGTCAAAGGTCATTAGTACAAAATGTGATACAAAGAGAGAGAGAGAGAGAGAGAGAGAGAGACAGGCAGGCAGGCAGGAGAGAGAGAGAGAGAGAGAGAGAGAGAGAGAGAGAGAGAGAGAGAGAGAGAGAGAGAATGTGCATAACGCAAATATTATCTCTAATCTCATCAGTTAATGTCATTTTGCCAGCAGTGCTCATAAACCTCTTTTTCGACCTTTTTGTTTTTTTTTTCCTTTATTGAATACTTAAATCAGAAAAACAGTCAATTGATTTTTTTGTACTGGAGGTGCAGGTGGTAGAGGGTCCTAGCACTGGGCAGAATTCATCTTCATTTTCTAGTAAGAGTTCTGTTCCACCCACCCCTCCGGCCCCTTCTTTCCCCACCCCCACTCCACCCTAGTTCTTCCCGACCCTCCCTCACTTTCGACTCCTTTTTCTCCACACCCTTTTGCCGTTGCTTTCATGTTTTCCTCTTCAAGTATGTAATATATATACATTGAATGGAATACATTAGAAAGTGTTAGTACAAGTTCTGATCCTCTATAAAACAAAACAAAACAAACAAACAAACAAACGAAAATGTAATATCTAACAGAAGTTTTGTTTATCCAAATACAGTTCAAGTTTTTTAAATCATCGAAAATGTGTTGCCCTTTGCCTGTCCCCAAATTTTCAGCTGAATTTTATATCCGCGCCTAATAGATGCCTTAACAAGGCTGACCCTGGAGAAAGGCCCAGTGACGGTGAGGAAAGACCCACTGACCACAGGGAAAGTCCTGTTGACAGTGGGAAAGACTACAACTTTGGATTCTCTCTTGAGGGCACATAAGACCGTATGGCGAAAGCTTGGCTGTGTCTGGAGTGGCACTGTCTTCATCTGTCCGTGGGCAGGGGTGGTTGGGTCTGTGGGGTGTGCTTGGCAGCTGGAGGGTGGTGTCTTTTGCCGGTGGGCTCTGCAGTCATGAAATACGGGCTGGTACACCCATGGGGATACTATTTTAAGGCTGTTATGAGTTGCATCCTGTAGTCTGATTTACCTCTGTTCAGGAGCAGTTATGTCCCTTGATATCTTAATGGAGTGTCCTGCGCGTGCCTGTACCCATCGTCAACACAGCGCAGGCCTCCAAGGGTGGTACAGGGCTGCTCAAAAAGCGGGTGAAGACAGTGCTTCTCTAGGTCCTCCCCAGCACCTTCGGCTGTTTCTTTTTCTTCTCCCGCCTAATAGATGATGTTTGGAAATCTGAAAGGGAGGAAATATTCACTCGAGCCCGCGTTCAGTGAGAGTGACCTCGTCGATTTCGTGAGACAGGCGCTGTTGTCTAACATGCCCGCAGCAATTTTGCTCCATCGGACAGATTAACACTTCAGTCAGAGAGAGAAAATGCCAAAACATGGATGTGAAACGATTCGCCTGTAATGCAGACAGCCGGTATCCTGGCGTACACTTCAAATCAAATATCTGACTCGCTAGCTCAATTGGCTTGACCCATACACTGAGAAAGGTAACTCTGTTTGCAAAGATAGGCGTAATCTTCTGATTTTTTTTTTTTTTTTTTTTTTGTGTCTCCAGAAGAAGTCTACTACAGTTCTGTTGGTCACCACTTAAGCTTAACGAAAGTCCGTATGCAGACGTCATCCCAGTCACACTGCGGACTTTCTTTCCTTCTTAGTTTTCTTCTTTTTTTTTTTTTTGTTGTTGTTTGTTTTGTTTTCAATGTTATCGCGTTAGGTACTCTTGTATTTAATCCTAAACCTGTTCTTTTCTTTTCTTTCCATCTCACTCAACCCGCTCGTCATTTTTCGATATTTCTTTCGGCTCCAAATTTTTGCACACTCATAAGCAATTCTCTGTCTCTTGCTGGACAGTTGTTATTGTTTGTGTTATTGTTGTTGTTGCTGCTGCCGCTGCTGATCAAGGACAATTGGTAGAAAGAAACTCGTGGAGAGCGTGGCAGCAGAGAGTCCTCAGAAGAGAAGCCCCCTTCAAGCAAGTGTTTCGGCCCTTATCTCCTGACACTCTAGGGGGGTTGGGCCACACCCGGTTCATGACTCCGGATGTCCCTCTGCTGCCCCTTTTTTTCCCATCTTGGGACGAGCCATGGCTGGGATTCGAACCCATGACCCTCTGGACATGCTCATTTTCCACTTAATGACTCGCGCTTTAACCACTGAGCCACAGGGACACCTGATATTTGTAGGGAAATTAAGCCTTATGAAGTTCACTTTTGTTCCTCCTTGACCAGATCCAGCTTGAACACCTCTCTGCCGCTTCTGCCATTGCTTTCAGGGCTCTGGTTTTTTCCTTCCCTGCAACTGAGAGCTGTTTCATGAGGCTGTATGCAGACGTTCCTACAAACCCTCTAGCTCCAATTTCTGCAGTGAGGACTTTGACCTGATAGCCTTCTCTCCTCAGGCTGTTTGCCAGATCAGCATACTTTTCAGTCTTGTAGATTTGAGCTGCCTCCATTCTGTTCTCATATGGCACCGTGAGCTCGATCATGATCAGCTGCTTGGTTGACTTAGAGTGGACTACTATGTCTGGTCTCATGCCACTCTTGCTGATGATCTCTGGGTGACTCTTCCATTCTGGGAGGTCTGCAGTGCACTCCAAGTCATCTGCCCCGTCCAGCAGACTCTGCCTGCATGTTTCGAGTGGCACTGTTGTTCTTGGCCATGATTTGCTGCCTCCTGCCGTGAAGAATGTTGCGGGTGCTTTTGGAGTCCTGATTTTCCCTTTTGTGGTGTTGGTACTAGCCCAGACTACTTGTACAATTTCTTTGAGCACTTGGTTGTGCCTCCATGTGTACCTTCCTTGAGCCAGGGCTACTTTACATGAGCTTAGGACATGCTCCACTGTTTGTTTTTCATGGCAGAGGGGGCATGCAGGATCGTCTGTTTTCCCCCACTTCACCAGGTTTGCATTTGAGGGCAGAAGGTCATATGCAGATCTGAGAATGAAGCTGATCCTGAGAGGGGCCATGTGCCAAATGTCATTCCAAGTGAGACTTCTTTGGAGTGCATTCTCCCACGTTGTCCATTGCCCTTGCTGGCTCTGCTGGACTGCTTTTTGGAGTCTTTTTTGGTCTTCTTCTTTTCTCATCTCCTGAATCATCATGTCTCTTTTGGCTTTTCCTTTGGCCTTTGACCACCATTCAGTTTTGGTCACCCCCAGTCCCTGTCTGTTGGTCTGTGTGTGTCCTGTTATTTCTCTGATCTTGAGACTTTCTTTTGCAGAATCCATCGCCTCTTGAACTTTCCATTTTCTGCCTGTCTTCAGCTGGGGCTTAATTGCTTCTACCACCTTGTCTCCTGAGTCCTCCAGCATGCTTTGAAGTCTGATCTTCCCTGCTTTGTATTCCTCCAGGATGGATTTCAGGGGTAGTTTCAGCTTTGCTTGGCGACAGTACAGCGCTATGTCAGTCAGACAGGGTGGGACACCAAGCCATTTCCTTGTGAACTTGTTGATTTTGGCTTCCATTGCCTCCACTATGCTGGTGCAGATGTCGTATATCATCAGAGGCCATAGCAGCTTTGGTATCAGCATGAACTGCAGACACCAGACCTTGTATTTGCCAGGGAGCCCACACTGGTCAATGGTCTCCAAGCCTTCCTCCGCCATCTGCTTGGTTTCTTTTGCTCTTTGTGTGTCTTTCAGCGTATCATCATACCATCTTCCAAGGCTCTTGACTGGTTCTTCTGTGACTGTTGGAATGGCCTGGTTGGCAACACTGAAGACCACAGATCCGGCCACTTTTCCTTTCCTCAGTGAGAGACTCCGTGATTTCTTTGGCTTGAACTTCATTCTGGATGAGGCAACTATGTCGTCCAGCCTCTCCAGCACATGACGTGTCTCGTCTTCTCTGGATGAAATCACTGTAGTGTCATCCATGAAGGCCTTGAGAGGAGGCATCTTGTATCCATCGCCAAGGTCTGTTTGTCTCGCGTTGTTTGTTGCTGCTTTCAAGATGAGTTCCATTGCCAGCACGAACAGTATTGGGGAAATTGCACAGCCCATTGCAATACCCACTTCCAAGTTGATCCAGTCTGTTGTGTACTCCTTGGTAGAGAACCGCATTGAGAAGCCATTGAAGTACTTCTTGAGCATGTCGCGGATGTTCTTTGGCACATGGTACATCTCAAGAGCCAACTGCATCATCTCATGGGGCACAGATCCATATGCGTTTGCCAGATCAAGCCACACTACGTCCAGGTCTCTCTTTTCTGTTTTTGCTTTTTGGATTGCGTCCCAGATCATTGTGGCGTGTTCTACACAGCCCGCCACGCCTGGGATGCCACCTTTCTGGACTGACACATCCAAGTACTTGTTTTCCATCAGGTACTTGGTCAGCCTTGCTGCCATGACAGAGAAGAAGATTTTCCCTTCGACGTTCAGTAGTGATATTGGCCTGAACTGGCTAATGTCACTTGAGTTTTGCTCTTTGGGGATGTACACACCATCTGCCGTCATCCACTGGCCGCTGATCTTCTGGTTTCTCCAAGCCGATCGCAGCAGCCTGTGGAGCCACTCCAGCACCTTGGGACATTTCTTGTAAAGCTGGTAAGGTATTCCGTTTGGCCCTGGTGATGATTTGGCTCTGGCTTTGTCGACCACCTTCTTGATTTCCGCCAACGTTGGAGGCTTGCCATTGAACTGTTCCTCAGGGTTGGTTGGCCACACCAGACCTTGAATGTCGAGTGGTGCTTTGCTCTGTGGGTCAGAGTATGTTTTCCTCAGATGCTGCTCAAGAACTCCTTTGTCCACACTTAGGGTCCCAGATTTTGGCTGCTCAAACAGTGTTCTGGCAAACTGGAAGGGGTCTCTGAAGAAGCGCTCTTGTGTCTTCTTCTTTTTGCTCTTCCTCTTCCTCGCAGATTCCGCTTTGCTGAGGGCACTGTGTTTTTCTTTCAGGTCTTTCCACAGTTTTTCCAAGCCTTGTTTTTCAGCTGGCAGTGCGGTCTTCATTTGCATCTTGAGGTTTTTCTTTTGGACCCTGATCTTGTCCATCTTTTCTTGGCGTCTGGATTTCTTTGGAGATGTTTTCTCTTTGGGTAGTTTTGCTCCATAGGCGTCTCTAATGTGGCATACACAATGTCCCCATATGTGGCTAGTTTGTGTTCCAGGGTGCTTTTCCCTATCAGTGCATCGAGTCTTTGGACGATTGTTGCATCCAGTTTCTCCCAATCTTCAGTTTCGTTTGCTCGTGGCAGGTTGAGTTTCAGGCGCCTGGCATCGAGGGCCTGTGCAAATTCCTCATCCGAACCAACAGCGTGGATGTCCTTGGCACTGTGGTTTAAATCCTGGCCTTGGTCTTCCGACGTCTTATCTGCTGATGCAGTGCGCTGCTGCTCATTCAGATTGTTTTATTTCCATCAATAAAACGTCTGATGTGTGTTGCCGCATACCTTGGTGTTGCTCGTTTTGTCTTGTTGTTCTGGGACATACGCTCTCTCTCTCTCTCTCTTCTCTCTCTCTCTCTCTCTCTCTCTCTCTCTCTCTCTCTCTCTCGCTCTCTTTCCACTCTCTTTCTCTCCTCTCTCTTATTCTCTCTCTCTCTCTCTCTCTCTCTCTCTCTCTCTCTCTCTCTCTCTCTCTCTCTCTCTCTCTCTCTCCCCTACATTCTAGGTAGATGTAGATAGGTTTCAAGTGTTCAAGAAATATCATTTCAAAATGAATTTGGAAAGGTATGGTTAAATTAAGGAACTGAAAATGTTAATGTGCTGCAGAATGAATTCTGCCAGAGGCTCACTGATTGCACTGATTGCACTGATTGCCGATGGCAAAACTGGAACAAACATGTCCAAGAAAGTGGCTGATTTTCTTTGTATAGAATATTCAAATCATGTAGAAGCTGTGAAATGTATCCTCTAATCGACCTTGACATACAGATCAAAAGGTAACTTACAACATTTGGATTTGAAATAAAAGACATTGTAATTAAATCTGGACCCAAATCGTAAGAAATCAATTAATTCTGTAATATGCCCTTTGTGCAAAGATGCAAAAGAAAATGAAGTACAATTTTTGCTGTCCTAGTCTCTGTCACCTCTGACAAGAAGAATATACATTCGAAGAAAAGTTTAAGCAATTCCGTATTTGTACCATGTGGCCTCACTGATGGCAAATAATAAAACTATATTGAAGAATGTATGCATGCAATTGCAGTGAATTGATATGAATGTCAATAATGCTTGTTGTGCTCTTTTTTTTTTCAAGTATTTTGGAATTTGTTATCATTATGTTGTTGCATCTTCACTATTTGTCGTTGTTAATATGTCACTGTCTGAGGATCCCCCTTTCAGAAGGGGCTGTAACCTAAACTGAATAAACCGTTTCCCATCTCTGCTTCTCTGTCTCTGTCTCTGTCTCTGTCTCTGTCTCTCTCTCTCTCTCTCTCTCTCTCTCTCTGGTTTTCATCTTGCACGCATTGTACGAGTTACAGACGCGTAATGCCACTCGGGCGGCACGAAAGATTAAACAGAATAACAAACAAACAAACAAACAAACCCGAAGAACATATGCATGTTTAAACGAATAAATCATGGATATAGACAAGCATGCGTACGTCTTTCACTTGTTCTCCTCCTTTATAAGTATTAATTTGCCCCCAACTTTCGTCTTGCTTGGTTACATGTTACTCAAATACAACGTTCGTCTTGCTTGGTTACATGTTACTCAAATACAACTTTCGTCTTGCTTGGTTACATGTTACTCAAATACAACTTTCGTCTTGCTGGTTACATGTTACTCAAATACAACTGTCGTCTTGCTTGGTTACATGTTACTCAAATACAACTTTCGTCTTGCTGGTTACATGTTACTCAAATACAACTTTCGTCTTGCTGGTTACATATTACTCAAATACAACTTTCGTCTTGCTTGGTTATATATTACTCAAATGCGCAAGCAGATATTCAGGCTTGCAATAGAACTGCCACAAAAAGATTACAACCAGGCATACCAGACATAGTAAATATCATCTCAGAAAGGCGGCTCGAAGCCACACACCACTGACCATTCTACAGAAGTGACTGTCAAGAGAGGAAGTGGCTGCACCCCTGAGCTCAAATGAAAACCAAATGCTATCTGAACTAAACAAATGTCAACATCCTTTCAACAGTAACACTGCGGAGACATGTTCTAATAGGGTAGATTCCTACTGGGAATTTCCAATAGCAGATGCAAATAGCTGAATTCAAATGTCATATGAACCTGCGGTTTTTGAAGCTCTCTGGATTCCTACTTCATGTATTCAAACAAGACCGCGTGAGCGCGCGCGCGTGTGTATGTGTGTGTGTGTGTGTGTGTGTGTGTGTGTGTGTGTGTGTGTGTGTGTGTGTGTGTGTGTGTGTGTGTGTGTGTCCACGCGCACGCGCGCGTGTACACGTGTGTGTGTGTGTATATGTGTGTGTGTGTGTGCGCGTGCGCGCGCGCGCCCGAGCGCGCGTGAGTGCGTGCATGCCTGTGTGCGTGTCTGTGGTCGGCTTCACGTGTTTACATGTAATGTCATAACTGTCCTCTCGAAGGGTTAGATACGACAGAGGCAGATAAGCCACCCGCAAATGATTGAATAAATTATTAACCGTGTCCATGGCCATTGAAGATATCAGGACACCAGCTGGCTGTGTGCAACCTTTGAATACTTGTGTGTGTGTGTGTGTGTGTGTGTGTGTGTGTGTGTGTGTGTGTGTGTGTGTGTGTGTGTGTGTGTGTGTGTGCACTCGACACATACATAAAGTTGGAAAGTGTTTTTATCCACGCACAAAGATACACAGAAATCGAGAGAGAGAGAGAGAGAGAGAGAGAGAGAGAGAGAGAGGGAGGGAGAGGTGGGTGGGAAAGAATGAGGGTGGAAGAGACAGACAGACAGACAAAGGAAGAGACAAAGAGCGAGAATGAGGAGGAGAGGGAGGGACAGAGGGCGACAGGTAGAGGGTCGAGACACACACACACACACACACACACACACACACACACACACACACACACACACACACACACACACACAGAGAGAGAGAGAGAGAGAGAGAGAGAGAGAGAGTGTTCCAACGGATCATCACAGAACAGCGCTGTCAGTAATGTGGAGACTCTCGTATGGATGAGCCCTGAGATGCCGCGGAGAACCCTGTTGCCGTGAAAAGGTTACCGAGTCAGCCGACAGCCATCTCCTGGCCACCAGCACCATTCACAGAGCTCTGCCTCCTCGTTCCTGTTTCCAAAGAGAGCTGTAAAGATTTCCGCGACTGGACCATTATGTGTGTTCGGCTGATTCGTTTAGTCTTCTAGCCTGATGTTTTCTACACGAGCACGACCTTTCGGGTGTGATCTTTCGCTTGGAAGTCAATCTATGATATCAGATGATTCTTGGTATTGTTACCGGTAGATGGCACCGGCTGTGGCTGTCAACATGTTGCGTGTAATTCCAGTGTGGCCAAAAAGCTGAGACTATGTTAGAACCGATGTATTTGACACGTGGGTTCCTTTTCCGTGTTAGCCAACGTGAAGATCACGTTATATATATATATATATATATATATATTGAATTATAAACAAAGCTTGCTCTTATGTCTTAGATTGAAGAAATAGGGGGAGATAAGCATATGAGAACAGAATGGAGGCAGCTCAAATCTACAAGACTGAAAAGTATGCTGATCTGGCAAACAGCCTGAGGAGAGAAGGCTATCAGGTCAAAGTCCTCACTGCAGAAATTGGAGCTAGGGGGTTTGTAGGAACGTCTGCATACAGCCTCATGAAACAGCTCTCAGTTGCAGGGAAGGAAAAAACCAGAGCCCTGAAAGCAATGGCAGAAGCGGCAGAGAGGTGTTCAAGCTGGATCTGGTCAAGGAGGAACAAAAGTGAACTTCATAAGGCTTAATTTCCCTACAAATATCAGGTGTCCCTGTGGCTCAGTGGTTAAAGCGCGAGTCATTAAGTGGAAAATGAGCATGTCCAGAGGGTCATGGGTTCGAATCCCAGCCATGGCTCGTCCCAAGATGGGAAAAAAAGGGGCAGCAGAGGGACATCCGGAGTCATGAACCGGGTGTGGCCCAACCCCCCTAGAGTGTCAGGAGATAAGGGCCGAAACACTTGCTTGAAGGGGCCTTCTCTTCTGAGGACTCTCTGCTGCCACGCTCTCCACGAGTTTCTTTCTACCATATCTGCAGTGGTAGATAATTCTGCCTAACTAACAGTATGTGCTTGAGTGGGTGAATGGGGAAAAATAAAATAAATGCTTCTCAAAGTGAGCCTTCAGCAAGCTTATAGTCTCCAAGGGGGAGACAATCTCCAATGGGGAGGAAACTCACTAACATATAACTCCTGGTCAGATACCGATATTTTGAAACCTGATTGTTTCTCCTCAGTGACCGCGGAAAGTGGTAATTTGACTCCTCTGCCTTTTCGGTTTTAAAAAGAATGCTATCCCAGAAAAAGGCTGATGTGCAATACCGTAGTATGTTCGTTGAGTTTTCAAAAAACCAACCAACACCCGTGGTTTCTTCCATTGTCATGTGACCCATAGTGAAGGCAGTGTTATAAACGTTTAATGATATGTGTGGTTTCTTCTTATGTCATGTGACCCAAAGCCTGACGTCATATAATACAAAGTGAAGACAACGGTATGACTGTTATGGGATTTCAGAGCGTAGACGCGTTTAGATTTCTGTCATCGCAGACAGCGAATGAGAACAAGGAAAGAAGGCGACGGCTGCCGGCGAAAACGAAGCCTAGAAAGAAGCTACAAACCGGCCACCAAGGAGCAGTGTTTAGTACCAGAGACCTGTCGGTTGGCAGCTCATGGGTTCGATATCATGGGTGGGATGCTGTGTAGTCGGGTCAGCAACCACTTACGGTCAAGTGTACTATGCGCTCAAATAGGAACACTGAAACAATGCTGTCAAGTTGTTCACATTTTCTAACCGTGCAGGTGTCTTTATCGCAAGTGATTGGTTGACAGCGAAATTATCATGAAAGGAAGCGCAAAGTTAACCTTGTCAGGTAGTTGCCGACTAGAAGAAATTCTATGGCATCATCTTCATCTTTCCTATTGATTAACTTTTTTTTATATAAAAGAAAGAAAAGGAAACCGTCGTAAATGGTGTGGCTGTTCACGTTCTGCTCCCGCATTGACGTCAGTTCTGGTTTCTTCCCCACGTCGATTTCCGTGTGGAGTTCCCGTCGAAGCATGGTATCGGGGACCGCCCTTGGGCGCCGTTGGATGGATGTGCAGGTGCCGTCCAGCTCTGATTCTATTTTCCTTTGCATCATAATGTTTGCCGGGCTGTACCTCTGTCGACGTGAAATAGAATTATGTTTGCAAAATGTTTTTGTCTTTCAAAGGTATGGACTCCTCAGAGAGTGCAACCTTGTTGTAGCTGAGGGGCTTGCGCGTCTTTATGACCCTGAGAGCTATGCTGGCGGGAGATCCGTCTCCTGGTAGGGCCACCCAAGCCAGACAGGTCAAAGGATAGAGACCAGACGAATAGCACTCACTGGCCCTCCAGGTTGGGGGGTTGAATTGGGCTAACAACCCGATCCTGTAAAAACTAGCCTGTTACAGAAACCGCAACGACAATATCTGAAAACAACGCGGTTGAGGAAGAGCCCTCTCTGGTAGAGCCCATGACGCGAGCTGCTGAAAGCCTCCAGGAAGCCAGTGCGCCGACTACTCTTCTGACGACCAAAACCAAGACAAGGATAGGGACCTGGAACATCAGAACCCTGTATGAGACCGGAAAAAGTGCTCAAGTGAGTAGAGAGATGCATAGATACAATCTGAAGATACTTGGCCTGTGCGAGACAAGATGGACAGGAATAGGACAGACAAGACTTATGAGCGGAATGAAAATGGCGACCTCTTCACAGAGTTCTGTACCTTCAACGACCTGGTGATCGGAGCCACTCTATTTCCCCCTAAGACCATTCACAAGACCACATGGATTTCTCCAGACGGCAAGACCGAGAACCAGATTGACCACATTACCATCGGCAGAAAGTGGAGGCGGAGCCTGCATGACGTCAGGGCGAGGCGCGGAGCGGACGCAGCATCAGATCACCATCTGGTTGTGGCAGTACTCAAGACCAAACTGAAAGCCTACACTGACCAGGCAGGAAGACCATCGTACAAGTTTAATGTACACAGCCTAAAAGAGAAAGAAAAAGCAGAAGAATTCAAGGTAGAGCTTAGGAACAAGTTCAGTGCGCTTTCCTACTGCCAGAGGAAACAGTAGAAGAGCAATGGCACAGTTTGCGAGAGGTCTGGAAGACCACATGCACAACAGTCCTAGGGAAGGAGACAAGGAAACATAAAGAATGGTTAACAACGGAGACATGGACACTGATCACAGACAGAAAACTGAAAGACAAGATCAACCAGACACAAGATCAAGAAGAGAAGCAAGAACTACAAGCACGCTACTGGGAGATAAACCGACAAGTGAAAAGAAGTGCAACAAAAGACAAGAGAAACTTCATCGAGGAGCTGACTGAAGAAGCAGAGACTGCAGCGGGCCAAAGAAACATGAAGAGACTATACGAGATCACCAGAACACTCTCTGGTAAGACCAGAAATCCCAGTCACCCCGTCAAGGACAAGAACGGAAATGCCATCTCAGGCAAAGAAAACCAGAGAGCAAGATGGGCTGAGCACTTCAAGGAAATACTCAGCAGACCCGCACCGCCAGCCCAGCCTGACATCCCACCACCAGCCGAGCTCCTTGATATCAATACCAACCCCCAACCAAGACAGAGATCACCAAAGCCATCACGTTCCTCAAGTCAGGCAAGGCAGCGGGTCCTGACGGCATACCACCCGAAGCACTAAAGGCAGACATCCAGACTTCGACTAAGATGCTACATCCACTCCTACACAAGATCTGGGAACAGGAGAGAGTGCCAGAAGACTGAAAGAAAGGCCACCTTGTAAAGCTATCGAAGAAAGGGGACCTGTCATCCCGCAACTACTGGAGAGGAATCATGCTGCTGTCCCTCCCGGGGAAAGTATTGACAAGAATCATCCTAGAGAGATTGAAGACCGCCCTTGACCAGACACTTCGGGAAGAACAGGCAGGTTTCCGCCAAGATAGATCATGTACGGACCATATTGCGACACTGCGGATCATCATCGAGCAGTCCCTAGAGTGGCAGATCCCCCTGTACACAGTTTTCGTCGACTTTCAGATGGCCTTTGACAGTGTCGACAGAGACGTCATCTGGAAACTGATGTACCACTACAGCTTTCCACCAAAGTTCGTCACCATCATCCAACAACTATACGAAGATGCCACCTGCCAAGTCATCCACGATGGGAAGCTGACGGAACCCTTTTCTGTTAAAATCGGCGTCCGTCAGGGTTGTTTACTTTCGCCGACAATCTTCCTGATGGTGATTGACTGGGTCATGAGACAGTCTACAGCAGGCCGGAGGACAGGTATCCAGTGGATTTCACGAAGCAGCTGGAGGACCTGGACTTCGCGGATGACATCAGCCTCCTCTCCCACAAGCAGCAAGGTGCACAAGAGAAGGTATGTCGTGTTGCAGAATAAGCTGACAAGACTGGGCTCCAAATCAACAGCGGGAAGGCAGAGATCATGAGGTTGAACAACAAATAGCAAGATCCAGTGCGACTTCGCCAAGAAGACATCAAGGAAGTTGACAAGTTTGTTTATCTGGGCAGTGTGGTCAGTAAAGATGGGGGGACAGACGAAGACATTTAATGCCGAATCAACAAAGCAAGACACGACTTCAACACCCTGCGGCAGATCTGGAGATCAACAGCCCTCTCACTCTGCAACAAGATCCGGATTTTCAACACAAACGTGAAGTCTGTTCTTCTATATGGTTCAGAAACATGGCGGGTAACCAAGACCAACACCAACAAGCTACAAACATTCATCAATAGATGCCTCAGAAACATCCTCAACATCAGGTGGCCGGAAGTCATCTCCAACGAACAACTGTGGGACAGGATGAGACAAGTCCCAATTGAAACAGATAAAGAAACGGAAATGGGGATGGATCGGCCACACGCTACGGAAGCCTGTATCCAACGTAACCAGGCAGGCTCTGGATTGGAATCCACAAGGAAAGCGGAAAGTGGGTCGACCAAAACGGACTTGGTGCAGGAGTGTCGACGCTGAGGTGAAGGCCGCCGGAATGACGTGAGCCCAGCTAAGGAGGACCTGCCAAAATCGCGTGCGTTGGAGGAGTGTCGTCGCAGCCCTGTGTTCCTCAAGGAATCAAGAGGCGTAAGTCAGGTCAAAGGTATTGAAGTAAACAAAATAATGCATTTATTAATATTATTCTGTCCAAGTTTAACACAAAATGGAGTTACTACAGGCCGGTGTTTTGAAATGCTTAATAGACTACGTTTAAAAAAAATGTCGGACTGCCTGCTATACCACGCGTTTCATTTAATGTGTACGTTTTATGCTCATATAAACATTCAAGCTGCTAGATTATTTCACTATTCGTTGATTGTTTATGTCACTCAGAACTGTAGTTCCTTTTATTTCATGTTTGTCATTGTACGAGAGTGTTCGAAAGTATATGAAAATGTGTATTTTAAAAAAAGAGTATCATCCAGTGGGGAGCAATGATTCACGCTGGTTTCGATGACAAATAATTGGAACATTGCCGTCGCTTGCTAGTAGCATCATCCGCTCCTGGCCCTGGTGCAGCCGCTTCTCCAGCCAGTCATATCATCTGTCTGATAACGCAGCTTCTCTAGCCAATCATATCATCTGTCTGATCACGCAGCTTCTCCAGCCAGTCATATCATCTGTCTGATAACGCAGCTTCTCTAGCCAATCATATCATCTGTCTGATCACGCAGCTTCTCCAGCCAGTCATATCATCTGTCTGATCACGCAGCTTCTCTAGCCAATCATATCATCTGTCTGATAACGCAGCTTCTCCAGCCAATCATACCATCTGTCTGATCACGCAGCTTCTCCAGCCAATCATATCATCTGTCTGATCGCGCAGCTTCTCCAGCCAATCATACCATCTGTCTGATCGCGCAGCTTCTCCAGCCATCATATCATCTGTCTGATCGCGCAGCTCAAAACGTAGCTTACAGCTCGCAGTGTGGCCGCAGTGTGATTATCTCCCGCTGTTTGCTTTTGTCGGACTCGGTTCGCTCGGTCAGCTCATTTACCACTCTCGGGCACTTCAGTGCCACGCACTGCAAGGGAAGTGTTCGATTGACAGCTGCCCTCGGTGGTAACCACGTATGCCAACCACTTGTCCACTGGTCAACGAGGT
>CM065726.1:6154865-6194865 GCA_033310375.1 Conus canariensis
AATCGTTTACATTATTCTTAAACATGTATGCTAATTAGTATGGCTGTGCACTTCAAATTTATCATGATCAAGTTTCGTTTTGGCTGCTGTTATCAGATTTGGCAGCACACATTTCTGCGCAGAAATCAATGTCCACTCTGTGATAAGAAAAATCAACATGACGAACTTCACTTTGTATTATGTTGTTCTGTCTTCTTAAATTTTAGTAAACAACAGATAACAGCAACATTTCAGAGACAGACTCCTTTCAGTGACATGGCATGACAATGCTGTCATAAAAAATATAACAGGAAAGTTCTTTAGGTAAGAGAGGGAACATCCAACATTCATAACGCTGTTTTGATTTGTTTTTTTGATGCACCACTTGTAATGAGAATCATTGTTTATGGTGCAACAAACTTACAGGGTGTTGCCGTTTTGATAAATACACAATTGTCACTGCCTCTCTCTTTCTCTCTCTCTCTCTCTCCTCTCTCTCTCTCTCTCTCTCTCTCTCTCTCTCTCTCTCTGTTCATATTTTTTCCCTTTTTCTTATGTTTTCTTTTCTTTGCTCCTCCCTTGCCCCTCTCTCTCTCTCTCTCTCTCTCTCTCTCTCTCTCTCTCTCTCTCTCTCTTTTTTGTTTTTTCCTTTCTTTTCGTTATTTCTTGCTTTCTTTTTTTCCTTTCTTTCTCTCGTTCTTTCTCCTTTTTTCTGTTTTTCCTTTATTTCTTTCTTCTTTCTGTTCTTTCCTTTTTTTTCTTTGTGTCTGTCTGCCTGCCTGTCTTTTGCCGCTTTCCTCCTCATCTAGTTCCCCCCCCCCTTTCCTAGTTCCGCCCCTCCCCCCCCCTCCCTCGCGCGCTCCTCACTCTTCCCTCGCTTCACCTTCCTCCTGTTGCAAACCAGTCAGTTGAACAAAGATGGAAAAACAACGGGTTATTCCAGACCTTCCTCTTCAGCTTTTCTGTTGACGCCAAAATTGAGAGAGACGAAACAGAAGGGAATTTGATCCAAGATCATTTTGGCCTATAATTATTAGTCGTGATGGGAAGTGGAGGAGGGGTGAGGGGAGGGGAGAGGGGCGGGACTAGTACTCTACAACACCACACATGAATGCGCTGCACCACTCCACACCACACCACTCCACTCCACACCACTCCACACCACTCCACACCACTCCACACCACACCACTCCACACCACTCCACACCACTCCACACCACACCACTCTACACCACACCACTCTACACCACACCACTCCACACCACTCCACTCCACACCACACCACTCCACACCACACCACTCTACACCCAACCACTCCACTCCACACCACTCCACACCACTCCACACCACTCCACACCACATCACTCCACACCACTCCACACCACACCACTCCACACCACACCACTTCACACCACACCACACCACACCACTCCACACCACTCCACTCCACACCACTCCACACCACACCACTCCACACCACTCCACACCACACCACTCCACACCACTCCACTCCACACCACTCCATACCACTCCACACCACTCCACTCCACACCACACCACTCTACACCACACCACTCCACTCCACACCACTCCACACCACTCCACACCACTCCACACCACACCACTCCACACCACACCACACCACTCCACACCACTCCACACCAAACCACTCCACACCACACCACTCCACACCACTCCACTCCACTCCACTCCACACCACTCCACACCACTCCACACCACTCCACACCACTCCACTCCACTCCACACCACTCCACACCACACCACTCCACACCACACCACACCACTCCACTCCACACTACACCACTCCACACCACACCACACCACTCCACACCACACCACTCCACACCACTCCACACCACACCACTGTACACCACACCACTCCACACCACACCACTCCACACCACTCCACACCACACCACTCCACACCACACCACACCACTCCACACCACTGTACACCACCTTGCACTACACCACAGTACAGTACAGTGTACAGCAGTACACTACAATACACTACACTGCACCATACTGCACGACATTATGTTAAGGTGTGTTACAACAAGGTTGACAGCAAGACACGGCACAGTACATTACAATGCTGTACACGGAATTATCTGACACTACACTACACTACACTACACTACACTACACTACACTACACTACACTAACACTACACACGGCACAGTACATTACAATGCCATACGCAGCATTAGCTGACACTACACTACACCACACCATACTACATTACAACCACACTTCAGTACACTACACTACACTACATTACACTACACTACACTAATAATAATAATAATAATGAATACTTATATAGCGCCTATTCTCGGCTGGAGACCAAGCTCTAAGCGCTTTACAATCAACACTCGCTTACACAACGGGCTGCCTACCTGGGTAGTGCCGACTGAAGAGCTGCCAGCTGGCGCTTCATTCAGTCGTTTCCCGTGTCATCCAGTCAATATCGTTCAATATCGTTCACTCAGTTTCTTTACTTCCTTCATTCTTTCCATTTTTTACTACACTACACTACACTACACTACACTACACTACACTACACAAGATACGACAGAGTACATTACAACTATAACGCATATACTGACACTACACTACCACACCACCATACCACATTATAACTACACTACACTACACTACACTACACTACACTACACTACACTACACTACACTGCACTACAACCTACACTACACTACACTACACTACACTACACTACACCATACTACATTATAACTACACTTCACAACACTACACTACATTACACTGCACTGCACTGCACTACACTACACTAACTACACTACACTACACTACACTACACTACACTACACTACACTACACTACACTGTATAGATGTGTTTCACGCTTAATGCTTTACAGCATATCAAGTCGTTTACCGAGTACCAAAATGACACTGACACTAACTAAACTGTTAGAAAAGAAGTATACAGTTTCTTACAAAAAAAGTTCATTGCTTTACTTTCGTCAGAAGATGAGGTTGTGTTAAAAACTCTAACGTGTTTTTTTTGTTTTTTTGTTTTTTTTTGTTCATGTCACTTGAAATTGTGGATGGCAAACATTATAGTATTCAAGTGTGTAAAAAAATTGTGTGTGTGTGTGTGTGTGTGTGTGTGTGTGTGTGTGTGTGTGTGTGTGTGTGTGTGTGTAATTAGTCTCCATGGATTATTTGGGATGTCTGGGTTTTTTTTCCCCAAAGGATGTGCTCGATTAATTTCCCCTATTTTCTTATCTATTTTTCTGCTTTTTGCAAAAACGATGCATTACCCCAATGTCATTAAGACTTGCTGTCAATGACATTAAAGTGGTCAAAGCGTCTTTCTCTCTCTCTCTCTCTCTCTCTCTCTCTCTCTCTCTCTCTCTCTCTCTCTCTCTCTCTCTCAACTATACACTGCAAACACCAATAGCTGTATAACGCTGACGAAAGTTAAACTGCAGTATGCAAGACTGTACTTTACGACATGATTCCAACCAACATTGCACTATGCTACATCCTGTTACCTCACAATGCGCTTCGCCACATTACACTATAGTACACTACACGATACAACAGCACACTACAGTAAACTACACTACACTACCAACCCTACACTACACTGCACTACACCACGTTGTACTACAATATATTACACAGAACTACACTGCACTAGACTGTACTTCACCTCATTACACTACACTACACTGCAGTGCAAGGCACTACACTACGCCACACTACACTGCATCACACTATGCTGAACTACACTACACAACACTGCACTACACTACATTACAGTACACTACTCAGCACATTACGCTATATTACACTACAATGTCCAACACTACACCACGCTACACTACATTGCACTGTGCGAAACTCCACTGCACTACACTACACTACACTACACAGTACAGCACTACACTACACTGCACTACACCACATTACAGTACACTACTCAGCACATTACGCTATATTACACTACAACGTACAACACTACACCACGCTACACTACACTGCACTGTGCTAAACGGCACTTCTCTACACTACACAACACTGCACAGCACTACACTACACTACACTGCACTACACTACACTCCACACCACTCCACTCCTCTAGTCTACACTATACTGCACTACACAAGACTGCACTACACTCCATCAACCCATTCTATATTATACTACACTACACTATACTGCACTGCACTCTTCTCCTCTACTCTACACTATACTACACTACACAATATGACACTACACTACACTATACTGCGCTGCACTCCACTACTCTACTCTACACAACACTACACTACACTGCGCTACAGTACACCACACTACACTACATTACACTACACTTCACTGCGCTACGCTGTATAACACTACGCTACACTACACTGCACTGCATTACACTACACTCCAGTGCACTACGCTACACAACACTATACTACACCATACTACACAACACTACACTGCACTATACAGCGCTACATGTACTCCACTCCACTCTGTTCCTCTACCCTGCGCTGAAGTCCATCAATCTATTCTATACTACACTACACTTCACTGCACTGCACTGCACTCTACTCCTCTGCACCACACTATACTGTATTGCACTACACTACACTACACTACACAGCACTGCACTCCACTGCACAGCACTACACTGCGCTGTACAACGCCACACTATATTACACTCAACTGCACTATACTGCGTTACACTACAATATGCTGGACTGCACTGCACTCCACTACAGCATCGCACACCTCACTACACTACACTACACTATACTACACTACACTACACGACACTACACTGCACTTCACTGCACTGCACTACACTATACTACACTACACTACACTACACTACACTGCACTACACTACACTACATTTAACTACACTACACTACACTACACTACACTACACTACACTACACTACACTACACTACACTACCCTGCACTACACTGCACTACACTACATTGCACTACACTACACTGCACTACACTGCACTACACTACCCTGCACTACACTGCACTACACTGCACTGCACTACACTACACTACACTACACTGCACTACACTACACTGTACTACACTACACTGTACTGCACCGCACTGCACTACACTGCACGGCACTACACTACACTGTACTGCACTACACTACACTACACTGTACTGCACTACACTACACTACACTACACTGCACTGCACTACACTACACTGCACTGCACTACACTACACTACACTACACTACACTGCACTACACTACACTGCACTACATTACACCACAGTGCACTACACTACACTGCACTACACTGCACTGCACTACGCTACACTGCACTACGCTACACTGCACCGCACTGCACTACACTACACTACACTACACTGCACTACACTGCACTGCATCACACAACACTACACTACACTGCACTGCACTTCACCGCCCCACCCTACACTACACTACACTCACTACACTACACTACACTACACCGCCCCACCCTACACTACACTACACTACACTACACTACACTACACTACACTACACCGCCCCACCCTACACTACACTACACTACACTACACTACACTACACTGCACTACACTGCACTACACTACACTACACTGCACTTCACCGTCCTACACTACACTACACTACCTACACTACACTACACTACACTACACTACACTACACTACACTACACTACACTACACTAACATGCAAAACACCACACCAAGCGTAGTCTGGAAACGTTGTATTTTACTGCAATACATTCTACTGCATTGCATTTAAATGCACTACACTCTACTGCATTGTATTTAACTGCACTACACTCTACTGCATTGTATTTAACTGCACTACACTCTACTGCAATGCATTTATCTGCACTACACTCTACTGCATTGCATTTAACTGCACTGCACTCTATTGCATTGCATGTAACTGCACTGCACTCTATTGCATTGCATTTAACTGCACTACACTCTATTACATTGCATTTAACTGCACTGCACTCTATTGCATTGCATTTAACTGCACTACACTCTACTGCATTGCATTTAATTGCATCGTCTTGGTTTACAATGCATTGCATGGTGTTGTGCTGTGCTTGTTGAGTTGTGTTGCACTAAACTTGCATTGCATTGCATGGTGTTGTGCTGTGCTTGTGGAGTTGTGTTGCACTAAACTTGCATTGCATTGCATGGTGTTGTGCTGTGCTTGTGGAGTTGTGTTGCACTGAACTTGCATTGCATTGCATGTGTTGTGCTGTGCTTGTTGAGTTGTGTTGCACTAAACTCACATTGCATTGCATGGTGTTGTGCTGTGCTTGTTGAGTTGTGTTGCACTAAACTCACATTGCATTGCATGGTGTTGTGCTGTGCTTGTTGAGTTGTGTTGCACTAAACTCGCATTGCATTGCATGGTGTTGTGCTGTGCTTGTTGAGTTGTGTTGCACTAAACTCGCATTGCATTGCATGGTGTTGTGCTGTGCTTGTTGAGTTGTGTTGCACTAAACTTGCATTGCTTTGCATGGTGTTGTGCTGTGCTTGTGGAGTTGTGTTGCACTAAACTCGCATTGCATTGCATGGTGTTGTGCTGTACTTGTTGAGTTGTGTTGCACTAAACTTGCATTGCTTTGCATGGTGTTGTGCTGTGCTTGTTGAGTTGTGTTGCACTAAACTCGCATTGCATTGCATGGTGTTGTGCTGTGCTTGTTGAGTTGTGTTGCACTAAACTTGCATTGCTTTGCATGGTGTTGTGCTGTGCTTGTTGAGTTGTGTTGCACTAAACTTGCATTGTATTGCATTGTGTTGTATTTCACTGTGTTGTGTTGTGTTGTGTTTTGCTGTACTGTGCTGTGCTGTGCTGTGCTGTGCTGTGCTGTGCTGTGTTATGTTGTGTTGTGGTGTGTTAAGGTGTGCTGTGCTGTGCTGTGCTGTGGTGTGCTGTGCTGTGTTGTGTTATGTTGTGTTGTGGTGTGGTAAGGTTTGGTGTGGTGTACTGTGTTGTGTTGTGTTGTATTGTGATGTGGTGTGGTGTGGTGTGGTGTGGTGTGATGTGGTGCGGTGTGGTGTGGTGTGGTGTTACGTTGAACTGTCTTGCAATATATTACATTGTGTTGTGTTGTGCTGTGCTGTGCTGTGCTGTGCTGTGCTGTGCTGTGCTGTACTGTGCTGTGCGGTGCTGTGCTGTGCTGTGCTGTGCTGTGTTGTGTTGTGTTGTATTATGTCATTTCATAGTCACAACATCGTATCACTCTATGCTGAGGGAGTACTTGCCTATTTTAATACTGTGTGATATCAAACGCCCACCTTCCTTCCACCTCCAATAACCACGCTCGTCATCTCAGGACAGTCTCTACCCAAAAAGGATTCCAAGACTTCTGCTGCTCAAATAAAACAAAAACTTTCAGTTCCTCTAGGGGACGTCAAGGCGTGCGGATTTGTCTATAATCGTTACAGCATCTTTGATAAGCCACGAGACAAAAGAAGAGAAGAAGAAGAAGAAGAAGAAGAAGAAGAAGAAGAAGAAGAAGAGAAGAAGAAGAAAGAAGAAAGAAAGAAAGAAAGAAAGAAAGAAAGAAAGAGAAGAAAGAGAAAGAAATCGGTGAAAAATCAAGTAATTTGATAGATGTCGATCAGATACATGTTGTCTTTTTATTTTTCTATTTTTGATACAAGATGTTCGTTGTTTAATTCAGGTTTTATTCCCAGTGATATGAAACACGGACATACATGGAGAGCAGTAAACCGAAGTTTGTGGTTTGCTTGGCCAACAGGACAGAACAAATACATACATCAACAGATGCAAGGTAATTATGAACAAATTCAGTGGGACTACGACGGAGATTGTACTCTGATGGCATTAATGATATGAGGTGTAGGGCGATGTTGAACTAGATAGGCACTGAAGAAAAACTACTCTCCAAACAAATGGCCGCATCAGAAGAAACATGAGAATGAAAAGATATCGAAAGTGGGAAAAGTGGGAAGAGATGCAAGGGAGAGAGGGGAGTCGGGATGGAGTGGGATGGGTACACAAAACAAGAGAGAACATAGCATTTCAGGGGAGGAAGAATTCATTTGAGATTCTTTTGGATGATGATGACGATGATGATGCCGATGCCGATGATGATCTGGTGATGACGACAGGATAATGATGATGCGATGATGATGTTGTGGAAGTCCATTTGGGTCAGAGACAGGGCTATACTTTACATTGCCTTTCATAATCATTCCAGGCCTGATCCAGGCCTGACAGATAGAGACACCTACAGTGTTAGTCAGGAAATTAGAGCAAAAGTTTCAGAAACACATCCATCAATCGGCTGTATGGTTCCAGTATTTGCAACCGAGCCCACTACAAACTCAGCTCTGGGTTTAAGCCCACTACAAACTCAGCTCTGGGTTTAAGGCCACTACAAACTCAGCTCTGGGTTTAAGCCCACTACAAACTCAGCTCTGGGTTTAAGCCCACTACAAACTCAGCTGTGGGTTTAAGCCGGCCAGGGTCGACATTTTCGGAAGATGTCTCTGACGGGGCTCGAAACCACGTCCTCCCAGCCCGATGTCTGAACATTAACCAATGTACCATGGAATTGTTGTGTTACGCTTCAATCCTGATTGTGGTTGAAAGCAACCCTGCGCATGACTAACAGCTGCAAAACAATGCAGCGTAGGCCTTTGGGATCAATTGAAAACAAAATGAAAACCTTTATAATTAAAAAAAAAAAATTAGGCCGAGGCCATTTTGGCACTGGTGTCTTCACATAACGCATGCTGAGTTTGTAGAAGGTCTAAAGAATTTTTTTTGCGATTTTGGTAGACAAGTATGTGCTGTCTGTGAGCTTTGAGAATGTTGAAATAGTTCTTTGCGCATTTGGTAGACAAGCATATTCCTTCTTCGAGCTGCTGTGAATTGTTAAAATAGTTCTTTGCGCATTTGGAAAGACAAGCATATGTCTTCTTTGAGCTGTGAGAAAGTCAGAGCAAAATGCAAGCATGTGCCTTCTTTGAATTTGGAATAATTCTAGAGCAGTTGTTTTTGCGGTACAAGAGACAAATGTTTTGTTGAAGCCCTGAAATAAAGCAGTCATTAAATGGCATGGCTCACAGGCTCTGGCCATTATCGTTGATGAGAAGACGGCGGCGTGCGTGCCGCTGATGGCAAGGCAAAAACAAAAACAAAAGGAAACAAACAAATGCATGAACGAACAAGGAAACAATTACACTGAGGATCGGGCTTTGAACACACGACAGAGAGAGTGTCCATGTTGTTTCAATGTCAGCGACAGACAGATTTAGTCATTGCCTAATTAGTTAGACATCAATTAAAACAGCGCGACTTTCACATCGCGTGAACTCTGTTTATTTAGAGGCAACTGTAGCACGTTTCCTCTGCGAAAGTCGTCAATTACAAAAGCGAATTAACACTAGGCAAATCATGCTTTCGGTTAAAAAAAAAAAGCATGAATTCAAATAAATGAAAAGTAAACGCAGTAAATTTTAGAGGAAAAACATTGAAGAGATGAACAAAAATAGTTGAGTTTGAAATATAGAATGTAGAAATCGTTTGGCATTCCTTCAGACAGAATTTGTTTTCCGCGCGAATGATTTTGGAACCGAAAACATTGTACACATCTAAACACAGCACGAGAGAGAGAGAGAGAGAGAGAGAGAGAGAGAGAGAGAGAGAGAGAGAGAGAGAGGAGAGAGAGAGAGAGGAGGGAGGGAGGGAGAGAGGAGAGAGAGAGAGAGAGAGAGAGAGAGAGAGAGAGAGAAAGCGAGGGTCAGACAGACTCACAGGCAGACAGACAGAGATGGTGTAACAAACATACAGACGGAGGGACAAAAGAGACACACAATCTTAAGTTAGACCTGATATATTCAAGATTACCCCCCCCCTCCCCCCCCCCCGCTCTCTCTCGCTTTCTTCCTCTCTCACTCTCTCTCTCTCTCTCTCTCTGTCTGTCTGTCTGTCTCTGTCTGTCTGTCTGTCTGTCTGTCTGTCTGTCTCTCTCTCTCTCTCTCTCTCTCTCTCTCTCTCTCTCTCTCTCTCTCAAGCCTATCATTATATCCAACTTAGGGATTATCTTTTCATTCGCATCTTCTGGTTTGCCTGTATGTCTGTCTGTATGTCTGTCTGTCTGTCTGTCTGTCAGCCAGATGCAAAAACTGCTGAACCGGTTTTAACGAAAGCTGGCGAAAACATCACGAGTAGCCACAGGACAAATCCGTTAATTTTTGGTGAAGAACTGAACCAATGGGCGGACTCAAACTGGTTTGGAGGTCTTGGGACGTCATCTCAGCCATGATTTCAATGCAGTTATAAATGGCGCTGTTCGACCATGGCATGGGTCTGCACTCTCTAGAGTGCTCTTCTGTGCGCATTTCTTTAATTTTGGAACGTGTTTGCAACGGTGTGGCTGTTGTTCTTAATCTTCGAGTTACTGAGGAAGGGGTACGCGCGAAACGTTTATTTGTCAACTTTCCAGGGATCCCATTCTCCTTCCACATACATGGCTGCTCTGTCATCTTCTGCAGTCTGTAGTCACAGTCTTCTTCAGGGTCCACGCCACAAGTAGGAATATGCGCCTAAAATCAAAGCGTATATCAGCCTCATAGAATACTCCTAACCAATCATTTCAGCACTCACAAGCTGTGAAGACATCAACCAACTTTCACCTGACGTCACATTTCAAGTCTAGAACTTGTCCTTGATTCTATTCTTACACCGGCTGAGCTTCCAGAGGTAGCAGAAATCCAGTCATTTTAAAATGTGTGCTTTGAATTACCTGGCATGTGTCTTGTGTTCAGGAGAAAAAAAAAACGGGGGGGGGGGGGGGGGGGGGGTCGCTTGCATAAATAACGAAGAGGTGGAATATAACAAACAAGGGGAAATCACTTTCGGGACACCACATAGAAAATCGATGTCTAACACAATTGTGTCCGCCTGTACGTACTAGAAAATAGTGGCCTAATACAAGTGTGTCCGCCTGTATGTACTCGAAAATAGATGCCTAATACAATTGTGTCCGCCTGTATGTACTCGGAAATAGATGCCTAATACAATTGTGTCCGCCTGTATGTACTCGGAAATAGATGCCTAATACAATTGTGTCCGCCTGTATGTACTCGGAAATAGATGCCTAATACAATTGTGTCCGCCTGAGCGTACTCGAAAATAGATGCCTAATACAATTGTGTCCGCCTGTATGTACTCGAAAATGGATGCCTAATACAATTGTGTCCGCCTGTATGTACTCGAAAATGGATGCCTAATACAATTGTGTCCGCCTGTATGTACTCACAAACATAGCCCAAGCGGCGTATTAATATATAATACGTTACTTTCTCTTATGGGTATCTTTTCCAGCAAGCAAAACATTTTCTCGCTTTGAAACTCGTTCGTCAATTTTGTAATAGACATCGATCAGCATAAAAAAGTCTCAGATTCTGTGGCCCTCCATGCCCTGCTCTCATGGTGACCTCAATTTCGATGTCCTCTCCACGTCTATGGCCTTGGTTTGGTTCCGTCGGGGTCACCGGTATCGGCGAGTGCATGGGGGCTGTCGTTGGACGGACGTGGTGGCGCCCTCCGGAGGGAGAGCTCACTCACGCCGGCTCCGCGACTAAGCAATTATTGTCGTCAGTAGGGGGCTTTGTAGGTGGTGTCCTGCGTATGTTAGATCAGAACAGGCGCCACTGAACACCACCGAAGTGACTCGGCAGCAGTGCAGTGTCTCCTCCGGTGGGTTGCCTCTTGACGACTTGACATTGACTCCTCCCTGTGGATTGCCGGTGCCGGGGCTGCGGCGGGGCCGACTGGGCTGTGGCTGTGGACGGGGTGTCGGAATGAGCGGCGTGGGTGCACTGTCTCTGAGGTGGCGCAGAGGTTGGGACAGCAACAAAAAAAAATGTAATAGAATGCGTGTGTAGTTTGTTTGTGTGTTTTGTTTCTTTTTCCTATTTTCATAAAAACAGTGTTTGCCACACGAGGTCGTTTGTTTAATAATTAACATCGGTTATTATTCTGCAGTAATAGAAAACAAAAAAAATCTATATTCGAGTTAATTTGTGTGCAGTTTTCACACTTTTCCTCCGTAATTTTTTTTTTTTTTTTTTTTTTTTTTGGGGGGGGGGGGGGGGTCAGATCTCTAATAAAAAGGGGGGAACAGATACTACTGTGGACAATGGTATATTGTATCTTTCCCAGTTTCAAGACAAGGTGTAAGAGAGTTTCCAGAACAAAGACAGGCCATCGACGATGGATAACAAAGGTAAAAAAGAAAAGAAGAAAAAAAAAGAAAGAAAAAAAAAAACAGCAGACGACAGTAAAGACAGAAAACAACAGCAAAGGGAGTGAATGGACAGAGGACGTCACAGGCACAAAGCTTCCAGCAGGTTGCTGAAACAGCCTTCCGGTATCCCCACAGAGACATAAATACACACACATACACTGACAGAGAGAGAGAAAGACAGAGGGTGAGGGGGGGAGCGGGGAGGGAGGGAGAGGGCGAGACAGAGAGTTAGAAAGAGGACAGACAGAGAAGGACAGAGGGAGAGGGGAGACAGAGATAAAGACTTATATATATATATATATATATATATAGAGAGAGAGAGAGAGAGAGAGAGAGAGAGAGAGACAGAGACAAAGAGACACAGAGAGAGAGAGAGACAGAGAGGAAAAGACGAAGAGAGGGCAGAAACAGAGACAGACGGGGGAAAGAGGGAGGAAGTGAGGAAGAAGGGGAGACAGAGAGAGAGAGAGAGAGAGAGAGAGAGAGAGAGAGAGAGAGAGAGGACAGAGAGAGAGAGACAGAGACAGAGAGAGACAGAGAGAGAGAGAGAGAGAGCAGACAGAGAGACAGAGAGGGCGGGAAAGAGAGGGAGAAACAGACAGACAGACAGACAGACAGACAGGCAGGCAGGCAGACAGATGGACAGACAGACAAAGAGATAAGAGAGAAAGGGACACACACACAGGGAGAGGCACAGAAGTGAAGGGATAAAATGTGAACTTCCATTGCTTATTTCAGTAGCACTCGATCGACCAAAGAATACATGTGCGCAATAGATAGAAAACTTGAAAATAAAGATGGAAAGAAAAGAGACACAGTACCACATTCTTTGTGATATTGTGCACACTCACATGTGCTTCGGTTACAATCAGGACGAACACTGTGTGAGAAATACACCAACTGTGAAAGACGTCCCTCCATGTTCTGAACTGATCTTGTGTGGTACAGAGGACACGGCAATAAATGACCAAACATTTCACTTGATGTCAACATATGCGGGTTTTTTTCTTTTTAATAAATGTAGAATTCATCTAGCACAGTCAAACATTCAAACATTTTTAGGTGATAAACAATAAACAAGTAGGGTAACTCTTGCTCCCATAAGAAAACCTAACTCAGAGTAACTTTTATTCAAAACTGGCACAGCCTTTTAAACTTGAATAAAGTTTCATCTTCAACTCCCCCCCCCCCCCTCCCCCTTTAAGTTCAAAACTTTGCCAAGTCATTACTGTGATAACGGAGGGGTTGTTGGCCTGCGCTTGTCTTTCCCCTACTATTAGATTGTTCGTCTTTGTATTTGACTTTATTCAAGTTTAAAAGGCTGTGCCAGTCTTGAATAAAAGTTATTCTGAGTTGGGTTTTCTTATGGGAGCAAGTTGCCCTACATGTTTATTGTTTATTGTTTAGTTCCTTGGCTCATTTCATTTTCAATTTTTAGGTGAATTGAAAAAAAAGACACATATTGGAAGTAATCATGTCATTTAATGAAAACGTGTTACTATGAATCTGCAAGAAAGTGGTTGTCCTACCAACAGTTAATGCCAGCTTAATGTTATGAGCAATTTGTTTGTCAAATGTATTTAAGACTACGCCTAAGTTGTGTACAGTGTCAGTTTTTATAGTCAGATTAAGACCTGTCAAGATATAATGATAAGTTTTCATCAGCAAAGTGTAATGGTCTTCATATTCTTTGTTTGTTTGGTTTTGTTTTGATTATGATAAACATTCAACACCTCAAAGAAAACCAGAATGGGCATTAAGCTTTTAATCTTTTTAACTTATTATCTTTCTGTGAAAAATGTACCATCACACATGAAAATACTGTGAAGCAGGTTTGTACATTTGAATTGATAAAAAGTTATATGTTTCTGTGCTGAGTTCCATACATTTAGAACATTCTTTGATCAATAAAAAGTGATATATTTCTGTGTTGAGTTCCATACATTTAGAACATTCTTTGATCAATAAAAAGTGATATATTTCTGTGCTGAGTTCCATACATTTAGAACATTCTTTGATCAATAAAAAGTGATATATTTCTGTGTTGAGTTCCATACATTTAGAACATTCTTTGATCAATAAAAAGTGATATATTTCTGTGTTGAGTTCCATACATTTAGAACATTCTTTGATCAATAAAAAGTTATATGTTTCTGTGTTGAGTTCCATACATTTAGAACATTCTTTGATCAATAAAAAGTGATATATTTCTGTGTTGAGTTCCATACATTTAGAACATTCTTTGATCAATAAAAAGTGATATATTTCTGTGCTGAGTTCCATACATTTAGAACATTCTTTGAGCAATAAAAAGTGATATCTTTCTGTGTTGAGTTCCATACATTTAGAACATTCTTTGAGCAATAAAAAGTGATATATTGCTGTGTTGAGTTCCATACATTTAGAACATTCTTTGAGTAATAAAAAGTGATATATTTCTGTGTTGAGTTCCATACATTTAGAACATTCTTTGATCAATAAAAAGTGATATATTTCTGTGTTGAGTTCCATACATTTAGAACATTCTTTGATCAATAAAAAGTGACATATTTCTGTGTTGAGTTCCATACATTTAGAACATTCTTTGAACAATAAAAAGTGACATATTTCTGTGTTGAGTTCCATACATTTAGTACATTCTTTGAGCAACAAAAAGTGACATATTTCTGTGTTGAGTTCCATACATTTAGAACTTTCTTTGAGCAATAAAAAATGATATATTTCTGTGTTGAGTTCCATACATTTAGAACATTCTTTGATCAATAAAAAGTGATATATTTCTGTGCTGAGTTCCATACATTTAGAACATTCTTTGAGCAATAAAAAGTGACATATTTCTGTGTTGAGTTCCATACATTTAGAACATTCTTTGAGCAATAAAAAGTGATATATTTCTGTGTTGAGTTCCATACATTTAGAACATTCTTTGATCAATAAAAAGTGATATATTTCTGTGCTGAGTTCCATACATTTAGAACATTCTTTGAGCAATAAAAAGTGATATATTTCTGTGCTGAGTTCCATACATTTAGAACATTCTTTGAGCAATAAAAAGTGATATTTTTCTGTTTTGAGTTCCATACATTTAGAACATTTTTTGATCAATAAAAAGTGATATATTTCTGTGTTGAGTTCCATACATTTAGAACATTCTTTGATCAATAAAAAGTGATATATTTCTGTGTTGAGTTCCATACATTTAGAACATTCTTTGAGCAATAAAAAGTGATATATTTCTGTGTTGAGTTCCATACATTTAGAACATTCTTTGAGCAATAAAAAGTGATATATTTCTGTGTTGAGTTCCATACATTTAGAACATTCTTTGATCAATAGAAAGTGACATATTTCTGTGTTGAGTTCCATACATTTAGAACATTCTTTGAGCAATAAAAAGTGATATATTTCTGTGCTGAGTTCCATACATTTAGAACATTCTTTGAGCAATAACAAGTGATATATTTCTGTGTTGAGTTCCATACATTTAGAACATTCTTTGATCAATAACAAGTGATATATTTCTGTGTTGAGTTCCATACATTTAGAACATTCTTTGATCAATAAAAAGTGATATATTTCTGTGTTGAGTTCCATACATTTAGAACATTCTTTGATCAATAAAAAGTGACATATTTCTGTGTTGAGTTCCATATATTTAGAACATTCTTTGAGCAATAAAAAGTGATATATTTCTGTGTTGAGTTCCATACATTTAGAACATTCTTTGATCAATAAAAAGTGATATATTTCTGTGTTGAATTCCATACATTTAGAACATTCTTTGATCAATAAAAAGTGACATATTTCTGTGTTGAGTTCCATACATTTAGAACATTTTTTGATCAATAAAAAGTGATATATTTCTGCGTTGAGTTCCATACATTTAGAACATTTTTTGATCAATAAATAGTGATATATTTCTGTGTTGAGTTCCATACATTTAGAACATTTTTTGATCAATAAATAGTGATATATGTCTGTGTTGAGTTCCATACATTTAGAACATTCTTTGATCAATAAAAAGTGATATATTTCTGTGTTGAGTTCCATACATTTAGAACATTCTTTGATCAATAAAAAGTGATATATTTCTGTGTTGAGTTCCATACATTTAGAACATTCTTTGAGCAATAAAAAGTGATATATTTCTGTGCTGAGTTCCATACATTTAGAACATTCTTTGAGCAATAAAAAGTGATATATTTCTGTGTTGAGTTCCATACATTTAGAACATTCTTTGATCAATAAAAAGTGATATATTTCTGTGTTGAGTTCCATACATTTAGAACATTCTTTGATCAATAAAAAGTGATATATTTCTGTGCTGAGTTCCATACATTTAGAACATTCATTGATCAATAAAATGTGATATATTTCGGTGTTGAGTTCCATACATTTAGAACATTCTTTGATTAATAAAAAGTGACATATTTCTGTGTTGAGTTCCATACATTTAGAACATTCTTTGATCAATAAAAAGGGCCAAGGACATCCACGCTGTTGGTTCGGATGAGGAATTTGCACAGGCCCTCGATGCCAGGCGCCTGAAACTCAACCTGCCACGAGCAAACGAAACTGAAGATTGGGAGAAACTGGATGCAAAAATCGTCCAAAGACTCGACGCACTGATAGGGAAAAGCACCCTGGAACACAAACTAGCCACATATGGGGACATTGTGTATGCCACATGTAGAGACGCCTATGGAGCAAAACTACCCAAAGAGAAAACACCTCCAAAGAAATCCAGACGCCAAGAAAAGATGGACAAGATCAGGGTCCAAAAGAAAAACCTCAAGATGCAAATGAAGACCGCACTGCCAGCTGAAAAACAAGGCTTGGAAAAACTGTGGAAAGACCTGAAAGAAAAACACAGCGCCCTCAGCAAAGCGGAATCTGCGAGGAAGAGGAAGAGCAAAAAGAAGAAGACACAAGAGCGCTTCTTCAGAGACCCCTTCCAGTTTGCCAGAACACTGTTTGAGCAGCCAAAATCTGGGACCCTAAGTGTGGACAAAGGAGTTCTTGAGCAGCATCTGAGGAAAACATACTCTGACCCACAGAGCAAAGCACCACTCGACATTCAAGGTCTGGTGTGGCCAACCAACCCTGAGGAACAGTTCAATGGCAAGCCTCCAACGTTGGCGGAAATCAAGAAGGTGGTCGACAAAGCCAGAGCCAAATCATCACCAGGGCCAAACGGAATACCTTACCAGCTTTACAAGAAATGTCCCAAGGTGCTGGAGTGGCTCCACAGGCTGCTGCGATCGGCTTGGAGAAACCAGAAGATCAGCGGCCAGTGGATGACGGCAGATGGTGTGTACATCCCAAAGAGCAAAACTCAAGTGACATCAGCCAGTTCAGGCCAATATCACTACTGAACGTCGAAGGGAAAATCTTCTTCTCTGTCATGGCAGCAAGGCTGACCAAGTACCTGATGGAAAACAAGTACTTGGATGTGTCAGTCCAGAAAGGTGGCATCCGAGGCCTGGCTGGCTGTGTAGAACACGCCACAATGATCTGGGACGCAATCCAAAAAGCAAAAACAGTAAAGAGAGACCTGGACGTAGTGTGGCTTGATCTGGCAAACGCATATGGATCTGTGCCCCATGAGATGATACAGTTGGCTCTTGAGATGTACCATGTGCCAAAGAACATCCGCGACATGCTCAAGAAGTACTTCAATGGCTTCTCAATGCGGTTCTCTACCAAGGAGTACACAACAGACTGGATCAACTTGGAAGTGGGTATTGCAATGGGCTGTGCAATTTCCCCAATACTGTTCGTGCTGGCAATGGAACTCATCTTGAAAGCAGCAACAAACAACGCGAGACAAACAGACCTTGGCGATGGATACAAGATGCCTCCTCTCAAGGCCTTCATGGATGACACTACAGTGATTTCATCCAGAGAAGACGAGACACGTCATGTGCTGGAGAGGCTGGACGACATAGTTGCCTCATCCAGAATGAAGTTCAAGCCAAAGAAATCACGGAGTCTCTCACTGAGGAAAGGAAAAGTGGCCGGATCTGTGGTCTTCAGTGTTGCCAACCAGGCCATTCCAACAGTCACAGAAGAACCAGTCAAGAGCCTTGGAAGATGGTATGATGATACGCTGAAAGACACACAAAGAGCAAAAGAAACCAAGCAGATGGCGGAGGAAGACTTGGAGACCATTGACCAGTGTGGGCTCCCTGGCAAATACAAGGTCTGGTGTCTGCAGTTCATGCTGATACCAAAGCTCCTATGGCCTCTTATGATATACGACATCTGCACCAGCATAGTGGAGGCAATGGAAGCCAAAATCAACAAGTTCACAAGGAAATGGCTTGGTGTCCCACCCTGTCTGACTGACATAGCGCTGTACTGTCGCCAAGCAAAGCTGAAACTACCACTGAAATCCATCCTGGAGGAATACAAAGCAGGGAAGATCAGACTTCAAAGCATGCTGGAGGACTCAGGAGACAAGGTGGTAGAAGCAATCAAGCCCCAGCTGAAGACAGGCAGAAAATGGAAAGTTCAAGAGGCGATGGATTCTGCAAAAGAAAGTCTCAAGATCAGAGAAATAACAGGACACACACAGACCAACAGACAAGGACTGGGGGTGACCAAAACTGAATGGTGGTCAAAGGCCAAAGGAAAAGCCAAAAGAGACATGATGATTCAGGAGATGAGAAAAGAAGAAGACCAAAAAAGACTCCAAAAAGCAGCCCAGCAGAGCCAGCAAGGGCAATGGACAACGTGGGAGAATGCACTCCAAAGAAGTCTCACTTGGAATGACATTTGGCGCATGGCCCCTCTCAGGATCAGCTTCATTCTCAGATCTGCATATGACCTTCTGCCCTCAAATGCAAACCTGGTGAAGTGGGGGAAAACAGACGATCCTGCATGCCCCCTCTGCCATGAAAAACAAACAGTGGAGCATGTCCTAAGCTCATGTAAAGTAGCCCTGGCTCAAGGAAGGTACACATGGAGGCACAACCAAGTGCTCAAAGAGATTGTACAAGTAGTCTGGGCTAGTACCAACACCACAAAAGGGAAAATCAGGACTCCAAAAGCACCCGCAACATTCCTCACGGCAGGAGGCAGCAAATCATGGCCAAGAACAACAGTGCCACTCGAAACATGCAGGCAGAGTCTGCTGGACGGGGCAGATGACTGGGAGTGCACTGCAGACCTCCCAGAATGGAAGAGTCACCCAGAGATCATCAGCAAGAGTGGCATGAGACCAGACATAGTAGTCCACTCTAAGTCAACCAAGCAGCTGATCATGATCGAGCTCACGGTGCCATATGAGAACAGAATGGAGGCAGCTCAAATCTACAAGACTGAAAAGTATGCTGATCTGGCAAACAGCCTGAGGAGAGAAGGCTATCAGGTCAAAGTCCTCACTGCAGAAATTGGAGCTAGGGGGTTTGTAGGAACGTCTGCATACAGCCTCATGAAACAGCTCTCAGTTGCAGGGAAGGAAAAAACCAGAGCCCTGAAAGCAATGGCAGAAGCGACAGAGAGGTGTTCAAGCTGGATCTGGTCAAGGAGGAACAAAAGTGAACTTCATAAGGCTTAATTTCCCTACAAATATCAGGTGTCCCTGTGGCTCAGTGGTTAAAGCGCGAGTCATTAAGTGGAAAATGAGCATGTCCAGAGGGCCATGGGTTCGAATCCCAGCCATGGCTCGTCCCAAGATGGGAAAAAAAAGGGCAGCAGAGGGACATCCGGAGTCATGAACCGGGTGTGGCCCAACCCCCCTAGAGTGTCAGGAGATAAGGGCCGAAACACTTGCTTGCAGGGGGCTTCTCTTCTTAGGACTCTCTGCTGCCACGCTCTCCACGAGTTTCTTTCTACTGACATATTTCTGTGTTGAGTTCCATACATTTAGAACATTCTTTGATCAATAAAAAGTGATATATTTCTGTGCTGAGTTCCATACATTTAGAACATTCTTTGAGCAATAAAAAGTGATATATTTCTGTGTTGAGTTCCATACATTTAGAACATTCTTTGAGCAATAAAAAGTGATATATTTCTGTGTTGAGTTCCATACATTTAGAACATTCTTTGATCAATAAAAAGTTATATATTTCTGTGTTGAGTTCCATACATTTAGAACATTCTTTGGGCAATAAAAAGTGATATATTTCTGTGCTGAGTTCCATACATTTAGAACATTCTTTGCGCAATAAAAAGTTATATATTTCTGTGTTGAGTTCCATACATTTAGAACATTCTTTGATCAATAAAAAGTGATATATTTCTGTGTTGAGTTCCATACATTTAGAACATTCTTTGTCACACAGCATATTAACAGATATTTTGTGTCTTATATGTATCCTATGTCTCTTCTTTTTGTTTCGCATATCTTGTTTATTAACTAGATTGATATTCAGAAAATCACAACTTTCAATGAAAGGATTAAAAAAAAAAATGGGGCGGGGGGGGGGGGGGAACAGGACAGGGCAAGTGACACAGAGGGGAGGGGGAAGGACAGACACTGAGAGAGAAAGAGAGACAGACAGACAGACGAACGGAGAGAGAGAGAGAAAAGAGAGAGAGAGAGGAGAGAGAGAGAGAGAGAGAGAGAGAGAGAGAGAGAGAGAGAGAGAGAGAGAGAACGAACGAACGAAATGTTGTTTAATGAGGGAAAAGAATAAGCACAAGTCAGTGGCTTTTTTTCATCCAGCCCTCAGACAATAAATACATGGAAGAAGTCATTGCATAGAACTGCATATAAACTCATAAACAGCAATGAATACGTAGCAATTTAGAATAACAGAATGCACAATATAACTTGAGGAAGAGAGTGCGAGAGAGAGAGAGAGGGGGGGGGGGGGGGAACGGAGAGCGACACAAAAACAGAGGTGGGTGGGGACTTGGAGACACAGAATAACTAGACGGAGTCTCTGATACAAGAAGAGAGAGAGGAGAAGAAGAAGAAGAAGAAAAAGAAGAAGAAGAAGAAGAAGAGAAGAAGAAGAAGAAGAAGAAGAAGAGAAGAAGAAGAAGAAGAGAGAAGAGAGAGAGAGAGAGAGAGAGAGAGAGAGAGAGAGAGAGGAGAGAGAGGAGAGAGAGAGGGAGGGAGGGAGGGAGGAGAAAGAGAGGGGGAGAGAGAGAGAATACGAACACGAACACGAGCACGCAAATCTTTTCATTCGGTACAAGCCAACGCCCCTAACTGAAGAGAGTGACACAGGTGGCAAACAACTCGAAAGTCTCATAAGAACTGCTTGAAATACTTATCAAGACAGTACATCATCCATCTCAGTTTCGTCTATACGAACCACTGGCAATGAAACAAGTCACACAACTCTTCTAAACTTCGTAAAGAAATGTTCTCTTCACAGGGGCGTTTCATTTCCGAACGACAGTTACACTTTAATAATCGAAAACCCCAAACAAAAATGGATTGTAGACGTATTGATGTTCGTAAGTTTATATGAAGAACAGGACAACAAAAGCAAGATATGGAAATCACTTTTCTTAGTTCTGCTACTCGATTCACAAAACAATTGTTGTTCATTCTCTGAGCCTGAAGCTATGACAGGCTGTATTATCAGAAATACCAAATGTCAACTGAAGACAATGTACTTTTTACACACCTGTCTATACCTGTTCTACAGATCCATTTAAATGGTTTAGCCAAAGACGTACTTTTTGTACTCCCAGTTCTTATAGAACAGGGAGTACTTTGCAATGGGAACGAAGAAATGCTGTCTGTCTGTCTGTGTGTCTGTCCGTGGTCAAAATGTGTTCCACTCGCTCCAGACAACTGCTGGACCGATCTTTCTGAAAATTTGTAGATATGTTTATTATGGGTCACGGATGATGCCCCATATTTTATTTTACCAGAACAGCCGTTACTAACGGCTATAAATGATAATTTTTGTGATGTGCAGTTTAAGCAACAGCGGTTTATAAACTTAAGTGTAACCAACGTTTGTAAGCGCCTCGGTAGTATATGTGGATAGTCTCCCGCCTGTTGCGCGGGCGACCAAGTTCATTTCCCCGCCGGGGAGAGCAGTTTTTTTTCTTTTCTCTTACATACAAAATTTCTACCACCAAAAGGGGAGAAAGTGCTATAGTGACTGATTTATATATAGATTTTTTTTTCTTTTTGTTGTACTACTACTTACTGGGAATACGTTTATATGCTTTGCATCTTGTCAATGTCTGTATTCGACAAACTTGTCACGAGTAGAGAGAGACAGCGGAGAGGGGGAGGAGGGGGGGGGGAGAAGAAGAAGAAAGGAGGGACAGTAATTTAATTTGTGGGACAGAAAGGGATAGGGACACATTACAGACACATAGAACACTCATACACGCACGCACGACCACACACACACACACACACACACACACACACCACACACACTCACACACACACACACACACACACACACACACACACACACACACACACTCGCGCGCGCGCGCGCCTGCATTCACGCACACGCGCGCGCAAACACACAACACACACACACACACACACACACACACACACACGCACGCATACACACACACACACACACACACACGCGCGCGCGCGCAAAGACAGGTGAGGTTTGGGTTTCCTTTTTTCTCCATCAGTGGAAGCTATGTCAAAGTGGCTGGAAACCACTTAATGAACAACAGCTTCCCCCGCGGCCAGACAGATTAGTCCTGGATCATGTTTACTTCAGAACTTTAAAGATGAGACACAATACAGTGTACTGTGTGTATACTGTGCGTAGGTGGAAGGAAAGGGGGGGGGGGGAGGGGGGATCAAAGAAGAAGTGAAAGGGAAGAGAGAGGGCAGGATGTGATGGTACCTGTGTGCGCACACGCGGTGTGTGTGTGTGTGTGTGTGTGTGTGTGTGTGTGTGTGTGTGTGTGTGTGTGTGTGTGTGTGTGCTGTGTGTGTGTGTGTGTGTTGTGTGTGTGTGTGTTGTGGTGAGATGAGGAGAGAGAGAGAGAGAGAGAGAGAGAGAGAGAGATAAGATCTCTCCAGCTATGACGTACGTGAACATTTTACATGATAGTATTTCAAAGGTAGAAAATCTGTGCTGCAAGGTTTCAGCAAGACTTTCACTGTTATAAAATTGACATTTTCACAGAAACTGTGATCAGTGACAAGTATTGATTTGTGTTTAATGATGTGTCATGCAAACATTGCGACACATATTTACTTACATACTACGAAGATTAGATTACTTAATGTGATTTCTACCTAGCACACGAGCAGATGTAAACAAATGTCTCTCTAAAGATCAAACACAGACTGGCCACTCGTAAATAAATGGACCCTGCAACCTATTGCAAGAAAAAAGTATTCCTGGGTTTGTCAGATCTGGTGAATCTCAAGCAGACACTGTAAGATGGTTTGTAATGTGATCATTGTCAGATGCGTGTTGTTATGAACGTATGTGAGTAGAAGGGTTGATAAAACAAAAACTAAGATTCAAAATCTGAGATGCGGGGTTCAATCCTTGAAAAAAGGTAACAAAACCGGTGTGTGGGCGGGGTTGCTGAACTTGATATTAGTTTACTTCATTCCGTTTCCTTTTTCTTTTATTTTTATTTTAAAATCTTATTTCATATTATTTCTTTTTATTTATTTTTTTTTTGCCATGCTGAGTTCTTCTTGTTGTCATAAATAGAGAGAAAAAATTTTAACTTTTCGCTCTGCTTTAGATACTAATTCTAAAAAAAGATTGTTCTTGAATACTCTCCTAGAGTGCATTTCCTTTCCAAAAGCACTATATATGGGCGCATTCGAATTCATTTTCTCATGAACATTGACGCAAATTTTACTTGCCAATGTTTTGTTACCGCAAGTTTTGTTCTCTTTTATAGTGTTCATATTTGTTCTTCAATGTTCCAGTAAAATATTCCATAGACTCAAACTGGATCCGCAAAAGGTTTTTTTTTTTCGCAAAAGGTTTTACTGTGAATGTGAATCAGAACTGGGGGTATGGAGGGGGGGGGGGGGGGCGGCTAACTCGGGGAGAAGAAAGGGAAAAAGAGAGAAAAGGACAACAACAAAAAAGAAACAGAGATAAAAGAGGAAAAGTGTAAGCTGCATGACCTGACCTACGCCTTTGGGTTGAGTGACACAGAGTGCGGCAACTCTCCTCCAGCGGACTGGGTTGTGGGCTGACCTCTTCCGTTGGTCCCTTGTCGTTCCGGCTGTCTTCACTTCCAATCCATGCAGCCGCGCCAGGTCTGTCGAGGTCGTTCCACGTTCCCGTTCTCTTGTGATGCTGGTAGGAGGCTTTCTTACGTGTCACCAGTCTAGCCCCATTTCCTTTTCTTTATCACTGTTTCGTCAGAAGTTTGTTTGTTACCCTCCTTAGGTTTTTTTTGTTGTTGTTGTTAATGACTTCTGGCCATCTGACGTTGAGGATGCTCCAAAGTCACTTGTTGATAAATGACTTGTTCATAAATGACGTTCATAAATGCCTGAAGATTGTGGGTGTACCCTCCATGCATCTGAGGCGAAAAAAAAAAAAGAAAAATAACATTTCACTCATCTCTCTAAGTGTTTTAGACTGAAAAAAAATACACACGACAAAAACCACTTTCTGACGCGCTTGATCGTCGTCGTTTCCTTCTTGCTCACGGTGTATGTATTGACATTTGGGATTTAAACAAGTTGAAGAAACGGTGTATAAAAATGCACTTCAGCTGCGATTACTTCCCTTGCACAAAGGGTTATTTCCTAGGGAGTAGTAAAGAGAATTTTACAGCGCGAACTTGTATGAATACCAAGCATGTACAACGACTGAATTTCACCAGTTTGAAGGTCGTTTGCATCAATGTGTCCAGCTTTTCAATAGTTCTATTCTTACCCCCACTCCCACCCACAACCACCCCCCTCTCTCTCTCTCTCTCTCTCTCTCTCTCTCTCTCTCTCTCTCTCTCTCTCTCTCTCTCGGGGGTCGACTTCCGTTTGCAAAGCGTAAACAGTGTCTGTTAGCTGTTCTGATAATGCAGCTTTTTTTTTTTCATATCCAAGGCCGTGCATGTTGCTTCCTTCAGTACAGTCGACAAGATGCCAGCGATGCCGTTGTCAAGTTATTCTGTTTGTGGTGCTTTTGTGTGTACTTTTGTTGCCTTTATGTATCGTTGGTCCGTACAGAAAGCCTCCATGTTTTATCGGCCATTGAAACTCCAAAGATGGCAGGACAGTGTCGCAGTAGGTTTGACTTTGACGTTTCTGTTCCACGACTTCAGCGTTGTGGGGACATTGAGATGAACCCAGGACCTAGATCAGGCAGCAAGGAGGAGACTCTTAAGCAGACACGACTTAAGAGTGCCAGCGGTTCTTCGTCTGCAGTCAGTGCTTTGCCATCCCGATCGCCTGGAACCTTCCATAGCAGACGTCTTGTCGAGTCTTCAGATGTTGAACTGTAAGTTCGATGGAATGAAGGCCGACATGAGGGAAATGCAAGAGACGCTGAAGGATCTACACGATGGTGTTTCTCTCTAAAGCAGGAGATTGCAGACCTTATTAAATGTGAGAATGAAAATCTCAGAGAAAAAAACAACAGACCTACCGAAAGTGTAGCACAATTGGAACAAAAGACTGATGACCTTGAATGCCGTTCAAACAGGAACAATGTCATTTTTCACAGCATTCCTCGAAATGAGAATAGAACTAGACAGAAGAGTGAGGATTTAATACAAGACCTAATGACAGACAAACTGGATCTGACTGATGACATACCGTTTGACAGACTACACAGACTGAACAGAAAGACAGTCTCTCCGGTTATTGAATGTTGTACTTTTTATAAACGTAAAGAAAAACTTTTGAACGCCATGAGCAAATTACGAGGCACCAAAGTATTCATAGGCCTCCAAAATCAGTGGCACAATCTTTATAATGCAGCATCCCGAATTCAACTAAAAGTCAATATGGACAAAAGCAAAATTTGGGTCTTTAGAAAAGTTGGATTTCTAACAGCAAGAGAGAGATAGATCTTAAACTGTGAAGAGATGTCCGCTGTGAACTGCTATAAATACCTTGACACATATTTCACTACTCGCCTTAGTTTCGTAGTTCCCTGTGAAGACTAGGAAAGCAGAGCAAAGAAGGCTTTCTTGTGTTTTATCTGTAAGATATTTTTGCTTAAAAGTCATTCTCTAAATATATTTCTTAAAACATTTGATTCTCAGGTTCTACCTTTCGCTCTGTATGGCGCGGAATTGTGGGGATTAGATAAAGCAGTACCACAAATTGAAAAGATTCACTTGTATGCAGTCAAGAAATTCCTTGGCGTTCATACCAAATAACCCCGAGTGAGTTACTTTATGGAGAGACGGGACGTCACCCCATTTATATAGAATCAATATTCGATGCATTAGATATTGGCTAAAAATATTACGTATGGACGAAAATAGGTCACCGCTAATAGCTTATAGGATGTTGTTGAATCTAGATTCCAAGGGCAAACACAGGTCATGAAAGTTCGTAAAATGTTATGACAAAGCGGGCTTGGGTTTGTGTGGTTAAATCGGGGAGTGCAAGATGTGTAAAGATTCCTGAATGCATTTTGTCAAATATTGAATGATTTTAGGGGGCAAAACTGGGAAGATAAAATGCAGCGAAGTGAAAGATTCTCTTGGTACGGTACTTTTAAATCGTCTAGAAACAGTGGAAGCTATTTTCTACTGGATGGAGACAGACACAATCAGTGATATTTGACGTTTTGACTAGGGGTCACTGACATGACAATACATCGCAATCGATATAAAAAGGACACAGTACACGATTTAACATGCCCAATGTGTCAAAGCGCAAAAGAAAGTAAACTATATATTTTACTTTGTTATCCTGCTTTCAATGACCTGAAAAAAGAAGATATTCCTCAGACGTTTTATGCACACCCATGTCTGTTCCGTGTGTCTCTACTTATGTCAAATCAGAACGAACACATTATGAAGAACCTGTGCTTATATTCGTATAAAGTTTTCCAAAGACGCACAAATTCGGTTACAGAACCTGAAGTACCTTGCTCATCTAAATGACAACTTAACTGATCTATGGAAAATGTCAGTATTTGCTGTTTGTTTTGACTTTGCTTACTTTATTTTGTTCATTGTTGTATAGCATTTGTGAATTCATCCTCCTGGAGCTAAGGCCTTTATCTATTGAATAAAACTCCGTTTCCGTTTCTCTTTCATCCCGGACCTACTCGCCAACTTTCCTCCAAGCGTTAGCCACCCACGCCCTGACCCAGTCCCACCTCGTTGTTTGTGTATACAAGAGCAAAAGTAGAATGACTGGGCTGCCAAACGAATGAAACAAACAAATAAACAAAACGGACGAAACACGTTTCGACCTGTTGCTCTTCTTCAGGCTGGACAAAGAACATTCAAAACAATGAAAACAAAGGCCTGACAAACAATCACGTATCACTTCGATCTCAGTGTACTATGTTTGGTGTTTGCTCTTATGTTTCAATTTCCGCCTGCGCTCATCTCGGTTTTTTCTCTTTTTTCTTTTGTCTTTTTTTTTTATTTTTAAAGAATTTTTAAAATCTTTGACTTTTTGGAAATGCCATACATGGGAAGCGACACAGAACTCTACCATTTGGTCTAATTATCCCTTTCGCGCTCGCATAAAATTCTTTGATTTATGTTGAACAGGATTTTCAGCAGTCCGACCTTATTAATACACAGGTGATGAGATTAATATCCTATTAGACTGGAGGTTGTTTGTATTGCAGTAAACTGTATAGCTATTATTTCCACAGTCATTTCCTTACTGCGGTTTCATGTCAAGATTTTGATGACAGGACACACGGTCGCTCCTTTTTTTTCTGGTTTGGTTTGGTTAGGTCTGGGGTTGGATTTTTTTGTTTTTTTTATTTTGTTTTGTTGCCGTTTTCTTTTGTTTGTTTGTTTGTTTTGGGGGGAGACGGGTCGGGTGCATAAAGGACAATCAACTGTATATTTGGATGTAACAGGCAGCGAGTTTATTCTAACTTCATTTTTTCAACCCTCTCTCTGTCTCTGTCTGTCTGTCTGTCTCTCTCTGTGCCCTTCTCTCTCTCTCTCTCTCTCTCTCTCTCTCTCTCTCTCTTTCCTCTCTCTCTCTCTCTCTCTCTCTTCTCTCTCCTCCCCCCCTCTCTCTCTCTCTCTCTTCCCCCGTCTTTCATGCCTGCTTTGATCTTTCCATATTCATTGGGAGCCACTTAACTATTTTAGCTCCAACTTGCACATTCGATCCGCCCGCTCCCCTCCTCACCTAATCCCCCTTTCCATTCTTCCCTTCTTCTCTCCCCTCTTTTCTTCACCCTCTTTTCTTTCTGCCTTCTGTTTTCTTTTTTTTTTCTTCCTCTGTTTACACAATGTTTTCTAATTAACATGGTGATTATCTTTCCAGTGACGCATTGTCTTGATAAACTCTGTTGTTTCTCTCTCTCTCTCTCTCTCTCTCTCTCTCTCTCTCTCTCTCTCTCTCTCTCTCTCTCTCCCCCCCCATCTCTCCTGTCTCTCTCTTCTTCTCTCCCCCTGTCTGTCTCCACTCTCTTTTTCCTCCTCTCTCTCTCTCTCTCTCTCTCTCTCTCTCTCTCTTCTCTCTCTCTGCCGACTAGTGAGAGATGCAGTTCTAGAAGCAGTGTTGCATGCATTGTTGATCCTTTTACATTTGGCGCAGAGAGTTCCTGGAGTGAAGCAAATTAGACCTTTCGGCTGCGCTGCTGCTGCTCATGAATTCCAGTCACTCGCGGGCTCGGGTTTTTACTGCTGATGAATCCTTTGTCCATTCAGCAGTAAACGAATACTTGATTCATTTCAGAGAAGGGTAAAGCGGCAGAAGGAGAGGATGGGCTTTGCCCTCTGTATTTCCCCACAGGACAAGTGTCTCTCCCGACTGTGTATCTGTTACACTTCACTGTCCTTCTGTGTCACACCCTCCCCCCCCCCCCCCCGACCGGTGTATCTGTTACACTTCACTGTCCTGTATCACACCTCCCCCCCCCCCCCCCCCCACCCCCCCCCCCCCCCGACCGGTGTATCTGTTACACTTCACTGTCCTTCTGTCACTCCCCCCCCCCCCCCCCCCCCCCGACCGGTGTATCTGTTACAGTTCAGTGTCCTTCTGTATCACACCCCCCCCCCCCCCCCCCGACCGGTGTATCTGTTACACTTCACTGTCCTTCTGTGTCACACCCCCCCCCCCCCCCGACCGGTGTATCTGTTACAGTTCAGTGTCCTTCTGTATCACCCCCCCCCCCCCCCCCGACCGGTGTATCTGTTACACTTCATGTCCTTCTCGGATCACTCACTCCTCTCACCCCCCCCCCCCCCCCCCGACGGTGTATCTGTTACAGTTCAGTGTCCTTCTGTATCCCCCTCCCCCCCCCCCCCCGACCGGTGTATCTGTTACAGTTCAGTGTCCTTCTGTATCACACCCTCCCCCCCCCCCCGACCGGTGTATCTGTTACAGTTCAGTGTCCTTTTGTATTCCCCCCGTCCACTGGACGGTGAATCTGCTACTCCTCACTGTCTTCCAGGTCATTACGTTCACAATGTTCCTGGGGTAACATGTGTTCATACAGCCTGATTTAATATAAAGTAGCACGGTATTTATACCCTTTCCATTTGATGTCAGTAAGAAAAGACTGGTTCACAATGTTCCTGGGGTAACATGTGTTCATACAGCCTGATTTAATATAAAGTAGCACGGTATTTATACCCTTTCCATTTGATGTCAGTAAGAAAAGACTGGTTCACAATGTTCCTGGGGTAACATGTGTTCATACAGCCTGATTTAATATAAAGTAGCACGTATTTACACCCTTTCCATTTGATGTCAGTAAGAAAAGACTGGTTCACTAATGTCTCGTGTTTTAATTTTCTGTCCCCCCTTTTTCTCTGTTGCATCAGTTTATAGCATGATTGAAATGACCCGCGGAAAAGAAGGGCATATAAAACCTCTTAAAAGGCCCGGATTTTCAGAAGGGTATATAAAACCCCTTAAGGCCCGGATTTTCAGAAGGGTATGTAAAACCCCTTAAGGCCCGGATTTTCAGAAGGGTATATAACACCCCTTAAGGCCTGGATTTTCAGAAGGGTATGTAAAACCCCTTAAGGCCTGGATTTTCAGAAGGGTATATAACATCCGTTAAGGCCCGGATTTTCAGAAGGGTATGTAAAACCCCTAGAGGCCCAGATTTTCAGGAGAGGGTAGAAGAACCCTTAAGGTCCGGATTTTCAGAAGAGGGTAGAAAACCCCTTAAGGCCCGGATTTTCAGAAGGGTATATAAACCCCCTAAAGGCCCGGATTTTCAGAAGAGGATTTAAAACCCCTTAAGGTCCGGATTTTCAGAAGGGTATAGAAAACCCCTTAAGGTCCGGATTTTCAGAAGGGCATAGAAAACCCCTTAAGGTCCGGATTTTCAATCTAAGTCAGTGGCAGCTCACTAGTGTTCCTGCTCTGGCTGTTGCCCAGAAGGATCGGCTAATCCGCACTGTCCGAAGATAGAGGTATGGGGAGGGGCGGGAGGGGGGGGGGGGCAGGAGGAGGGCAAAATAAGCCAGCGCACATTGCAAACCGTAGCATGATTTGGGTTTACCCATGTTTATCCCACGACAACCCCAATCCCCCACCCCGGCCCCCCAACTCAATAGACTCTCTCTTTCTCTCTCTCTCTCTCTCTCTCTCTCTCTCACTCCACACACACACACACACACACACACACACACACACACACACACACACACACACACACACACACACACACAACCCGCGTTTCCGGCAGATTGTAGAGTCCCTTAGAACGAAATGTCCTCCTCCTCCCCTGCTTTCCTCTTCGGAATTCATGCGCGGATACAGGACCCGAGCAAACGCTACTGAAAGGAATTCTTCAATAACGCAGGGAATAGTAAACGGCAAATAATAAAACGTGAAATCGATAACATTCTTCAAGAGGGGAGGGGGGGGGGTACTCCGGAGAAACTAATGTAGGCAACTGGTGTGTAGCTGGTTATACGCCCGGCTTATATTATGACTTCAGTCGAAAATGTTCATGTGTGAGTGCACGTGTGTGTTCATGCACGCGCGTGTGTGTGTGCATACAAGCAAGCGCGCATATATGTGTTATTATTGTGTGTGTGTGTGTGTGTGTGTGTGTGTGTGTGTGTGTGTGTGTGCGTGCGTGTATGTATGTATGTGTGTGTGTGAGTGTGAATGTGTGTCTGTGTATATTTGCATGTGTGTGTGTGCATGTGTGTCTGTGTGTGTGTTGGTGTGTTGTGTGTTGTGTGTGTGTGTGTGTGTGTACGCGCGCGGGCGCATGTGTGTGTGTGTGTGTGTGTGTGTGTGTGTGTGTGTGTGTGTGTGTGTGTGAAGCAGAAACTGTATGAATCAGGTCTGCAGAATTCGACCGTCTGCAGATCCGTGAGTAAATAACAGTTGTCTGTAGAAGTATTACTCCACACCCACACCCAACCCACACCACACACACACACACACACACACATTCACACACACACATACACACATACACACACACATTCACAAACACACACCACACACCGCGCGCGCGCGCGCGCGCGCGCACACACACACACACACATACATGCGCGCGCGGGCGCGCGCCCGCAGCCTCACTGTGTCCATTCGTACATGACGCCATGGTTCCGTTCTTGTTTCCGACGTCATCTTATTAAACTACTGCTGGCATTCATCTCAGTCTGAGACATTGCGTGATGTCGTGTTTCATTCCTGACCGAAAGTGAAGTTCTGTTCTAGTTTCGTCACGTCCAGACCCCTCCCCACTCACAACTCCCCAACCCCTGCCCTCCGCTACAATCACGTCATCATTGCGCGCACTGATCATTCGCTGAAATTACTTATCTTCTTTGACCAAGTGTACAGGTTTTCTTTTTTTTTCTTTTAAATTTATTCTATTCTATTTCATTTCGTTTTCGTTTTTGGTCGTTGTTGTGGTGGTTCTTGTTGTTGTTGTTGTGGTGGTGGTGGTGGTGGTGGTGGTGGTATTCAATGTAATAGAACTCTGATTCTTTGACGATGAAGGTTTGTTATGAAAACGTGTTCAGTGTCCTTTGAACACCTCTCTGATTTGCCTGACGTAAAATAGAGGACGTGAACGTTTCGTACTTTCGCGACTGCATGGTGGTGCGCGTTAATGTCGATCCACTGACACCCCTGGGTTTATACCGCACCTACCAAAATAATCATGAATTGTCCTTGATTAACTATGACATGTGGCCAGTGACAATAGTAAACTGTTGTGCACTCGAGCTGCTGTGATGCTAGAAATATGAGCAACACAAACATTCCAAGATCCAATATCTGACTCATACCAACAACAACGACAACAACAACAACAACAACAACAGTAATAACAATGACAACAACGATCATCTTCCTCCTTCTCGTCGTCCTCCTCCTCCTCCTGCTCCTCATTATCATCATCATCATCGTCGTCGTCGTCGTCATCATCGTCATCAGTATTCATATGACGCAATTCTAGTAGGAAACTACTCTTTGTGCTTTCGCACACCATTCAGACCAAATAGACACCAGGAGCGCAGACACAACCAGCTGTGTCTCCCTGATGAGTTCCGATCCAGCGGACGAAAGGCCTCGGAGCAGGCAATACCAATATATCTGCCTTCAAAAGGAATTGCGATGGTGCCCTTATGCAGCTAGTGAAGGGTTTTCATATCTGTGATATATTTTTTTTAATTTCATGTTCCCAGTTTCTCCATCTTCAACCTCCCCCCCCCCACCCCCCTCCTTAAGTCCAGATTTTGCTAAGTCTACTATGAAGACAGTTGAGTTGTTGGCCTGCGCTTGTTTTTTTCCCCACTATTAGATTGTTCGTCTTTGTATTTGTCTGACTTCATTCAAGTTTAAAGGGCTGTGCCAGTCTTGAATAAAAGTTACTCTGTGTTAGGTTTTCTTATGGGAGCAAAAGTTACCCCACTTGTTTACTGTTTATTGTTTACTGTTCCCTGCCTCATTTCATTTCCAATTACAGAAAACTTGGGTTTTATAGATCGATAAAGGTACAAGTAACGAAATTAAATGTCTAAGCATCAAAGCAAAAGACCTTCCGAGGTGTCCTTTTTATCTGGCCGGAATATCACTAATAATATTACGACAACTCCAGAGTTTTCGATCTCTGTTCTTTCAGACATTTGTTGCAATTATTCTGAGCTGAAAGGGAAAAACAAAAATGGACCGCGTGCATTTCTGCAAATGTGCTATTGTGTGATACGGAACGCTAGTCTGGTTTAGACTTATCCTTTCTCGTGTGGAGAGGGTTGGGGCAAGAGTGTGTGTGTGGGGGGGGGAGGGGGGGGGAGGGGGAGGGGGGGGGAAATGCAGTCTAGGAAGAGAGATCGGGCATGCAACGAGCCCAGACTGTATACGAGGAGGGGGGGGGGGGGGACAATTTAAGCCGGCAGGGAAATTACATGGACTTACGTGGACTGTTTGGTGGCGGGGCAGGGGAAGAGGGGGGCGGTATAGGAGAGAGAGGCAGTTTGGACTTCGACACCGGTTTAGCAGTGAGACGTACGTGGTGTCTGCAGGTTGTTTTTACAGTTTAAGTAATTTACATTTTGCAATATTACTGATCTTTTGAACGGTGCTATTGTTTTTATTTTCTTTCTTTTTTATACTTAACTTGAGCTTATCCTGGAGCATTCTGGTTTACAGCTGGAGTGTTTATTTAAGTGCGGTGTTAATATTGCATATGTGATGGTGGTTTGTGGTGGTGATGTGCGCGCCTCTCTCTCTGTGTGTGTGTGTGTGTGTGTGTGTGTGTGTGTGTGTGTGTGTGTGTGTGTGTGTGTGTGTGACTCTATTTTTGGCGGGGTGTGTGCGTGTGATTCAGTATTGGTGTGGTGTGTGTGTCTGGGGTGGTGGGGGCTGGATGAGGGGTGGAGGGATGTGCGCGTGCATGTGTTAATATTTATTTATATGTACAGACTGACACAAGATGGATAAATGAATTGACAGGGAATGACCGAGCACAGTGGAAAGAGTGGAATGTTTTTAATGATATATATGTTTATAATTTGTTTATAATATGTGAATTTTGATGATGGCACCACAAACAAATTTTCCTTGTATTCTATGAGGACAAATAAAATATTGTGTATCGTGTAATGGGAATCGCCCTCACTTACGGGTACAAAACCGTTTAACTGCACAAATCTTAGGTCAAATTAACATGAATCAACAAACAACTCATTGTACGTCTTCTTTCTGAGATGAAAATCGATGTCAGCGCGACGAAACAGACCGAACAAAAAGAAATGCATGAGAGAAAACTTCAGTCATAAACTGCTATTCGCATCGTTCAGTTTCATCGCGTTGGCGAAGGTTTTGACACCGAAAAAAGCGTGGCAACCATTTTAAACGGAGTCTCCATTACCTCGACGTCAGAGTTACACTGTGGAACGTTTTGCTCACATCAGTAACGGTGGTTCACTTATTCTCTCCGATGGAATGTTTGCAACGGAAGCCGTTAGCAACACAGCATTGCCATTTTAGGTGTCCATTCTGGCGCCTTGTCCTTTCAGTGATATCCGTATAGTGTAATATAGGTTCCCCTATCCCATTTTCCTGAGACAGTCATCCGCCTTTGCCGTATCACTGTCTAACTTTGCCGTATCACTGGTTCTAACTTTGCCGTATCACTGTCTAACTTTGCCGTATCACTGTCTAACTTTGCCGGAATAGCTCAGTTGGTAGGGAGCCGGAATAGCTCAGTTGTTAGAGCGCCGGACTCGTAATCTTGGTGATCCTGGGGTTGTGAGTTTGAATCTCCGCCGGGGCGTTTCGGTACAGGGGGATTTTTCCCTCGGAGTTAACATTGGTTCTGACTCCATTTCACATACAGTCCTTCGAATGAGACTATAAACCGAGGTTCCGTGTGTGAACGCACGCATAACATCTTGCACACACGTAAAATCCCATCACCAACTTTCGGAAGAGTAGGCCAGTTTGGCCGTTGGTATGGATGACACGTTACACACAGCATGCACCCTGCGTGAGAAATGGAAAGAACGAAGGAAGTAAGGGAACTGAGTGAACGATATTGAAGGATATTGACTGGATGACACGGGATAGACCGAATGAAGCGTCAGCTGGCAGCTCTTCAGTCGACACTACCCAGGTAGGCAGCCCGTTGTGTAAACGACTGGATTGTAAAGCGCTTAGAGCTTGGTCTCTAGCCGAGAACAAGAGCTATATAAGTATTTGTTGTTGTTGTTGTTGTTGTTGTTGTTCTGCTGTCGGTGGTAATGGACCAGAGTACCTTTTTGATCTCCTCTACGTTTGTACTCACTGCTGCCAGCTCTTTCTGACATTCGACTTCTTAGAGTACCTCATGCCAGAACTAAGGCTTATGGACAATTTCTTTTTACAATTCAAGCCCCAGCGACGTGGAAGAGACTGTCAAACCACTGTCGGCACTATGATTCCTTTGGCTGTTTCAAGAGCGCCTTAAAATTCATCACTTCTATCTGCAATAAATTGATTGTGGCATGTCCATCCAAGCACTGTGGACTTCTGCACATATGGTCCAGTCGAGTGCATGAATATTTGTATGTGCCGTTGCAGAGAAACGTGTATACAGGTAGGCATCTTTGTTTGTTTTTATATGCATAGTTTGTTGAGTGTATCTTTGTTTTTATACGCATATTTTGTTGATTGCATTTATGTGCTTATATGCGTATCATTGACATAAAATGTTGAACAGAGTGTCTGTAAATTGCATAAGTATTTTATCAATCGTATTTTCATTATTATAATTAAATTAATCATCATAATCATCATCATCATTTGTAAAGCACCCTTGAGCAGCTTTCTGGATTATGTGCTATGTAAGTATACATTTTCATTATTGTTATTATTATTATTATGAATATTATTATTACAACGTCATCATTTTTTTTATATTATCCTTAATAAAATTATCATTATCATTATTATCATTATTTATTACTACTATTATTATCATTATAATAATTATTATTATCATTATTATTATTATTGTTGTTGTTGATGTTGTTGTTGTTGTTGTCATAGTAATTGCTGTTATGTTATTACTGTCATTGTTACCACCTAGAGAAGATCGATTTTGTCTTTTGTGTAATTTTGCAAAGTAGGGGTACGAGTTTCACTACCTTTCACGTGTAATTTTTGTAACTAACTTAGGAAATGCTTGGATCCCTCGTTGCTACAACACAAACGATAGCGTGTTGAAGTTTCGTGAACTGTTCAATACTAAGAAAAGGAATCTGCTTTCAAAGACCATACAACTTTTTCGAGCAATAATGAACAGTGTGTAAGAGTTCCATAATGAAGTATGTATCCAGATACATCACGTGGGAGCAGCAGTCTTCATTTCGGACGTGTACAATTTGTAAAATTTAATGTGTGCGGAGAATTCCGACGAATTCAGCATTGTAAAAATTCATGACCCTAGTACATGTTGTAAGGCAGTATCTTGTCTGTATTGTCTTGTCTTGTCAACTACATCAACGTAACATGCTCTTACTTTGAATCATCTTCACGCGTGTCGCTATAGAATCTGCGGCACGTGATATTTTCTTTTACGTGAGTAAATTCTTCGTTGTAGTATTGGCATCCTTTTCTCTGCATTCTCATGACCTACACGAATCATTTATTGTTTATGTGGTTGATGAAAAAAACAATGTTTGAAGAGTGTTTATTATTATTGTTGTTGTTTACTTTAGTTGGGTTTTTTTTTTAAGTACCCTAAACAGCTGTCACTATATTGCAGGTAATAAGAGTCGGAGAAAAAGAACGATGTTTGAAGAGTGCTTATTATTATTGTTGTTGTTGTTTTCTCTATTTTCGTTTAAAAAAAAAGTACCCTTAACACCTCTCACTACATTGCAGATAAGTGTCGGTGTCCCGATATTTTCACATATACACATTATATCCTAAATGAATCATTTGAACTGATTATGATTTGACTGCAGTATTCTGATATTGAATTCATTGTGACAATAATAATGTCTGAAATCGTAAACAGAACCTTCAATGGCAGAACAAAACTTAGATCAAAAAAAGAAAGCTTTAAGATACTATCTCCACAGTCAGCTCTGGAAGAAAAACAAAAACAACTACATACACGATGAATTCTCGGAATTTCCGAGACTGCACGAATCCACGCTTTTTCACGCCCCACAATGGCTCTCTCTTCTCTGGCTCTTCTATTGATCCGCCGTAGGGCTTTTGTTTCCAGTCATCTCGTATTATAGGCTACTTCCTCTGCCCGATATCCGATCGTATTGATCTCGCCTTGTGTGTGTGTGTGTGTGTGTGTGTGGTGTGTGTGTGTTGTGGTGTGTGTGTGTGTGTGTGTCGTGCGTGCGTGCGTGCGTGCGTGCGTGCGTGCGTGCGTGTGTGTGTGTGTTCATGGGCCCAGGGTATCTTTCCTGGCTGCTATAGCTGTCACACCCGTGTCTCGGTTTACCTTCTGCCATGAACGGGTGTTTTCTACAGGGGGCCGCTTCAGTCTCACTCCTCAAAGGTCACCCACCTTTGTCTGTCGCCCTTTCCGCCATCTCCTCTTTGTTCTCTTCCTGGAATCGGGGAGCGTGGTTGGTGGAGGGAGCGGGATGAGGGGCCGTAAGGGCAAAGGTTGGGGTGTGGATGTGTAAGGGGGTGGGGGGTGGGGGGTGGGAGGATGGAAAGCGGTGGAATGGGGTGTTAGAAACGGTACCTCTGGTTCCTGGACAATCTGTGCCTGTTAATTTCCTTTTTTCTTGCGATGCTTGTTCTTGACTACACTCTGTTTCTGTCTATCTCTGTATCTGTCTGTCTCTGTCTGTCCAACACCACTTTCTCTCTGTCGTCTGTCTGACACCTCTCCCTCCCTCCCTCCCTCCTCTCTCTCTCTCTCTCTCTCTCTCTCTCTCTCTCTCTCTCTCTCTCTCTCTCTCTCTCTCTCTCTACTGTCGACGTTCAAAAAGCGTTTCATGGCAAACAAATGCAGCTTTTCGATAACATTGCTGCTTTCCAACGCCCATATTTCAGCCCCATATTGTAAAATTGACTGAACTTGTGAATCAAATAATTTCTTAAATATATTAAACGAACTACAGTCAAGCTTATACATTACCTTAAGTATAATCAGAACAGCTCTTTTTGCTCCGTTAACTATATCTCTACATGCATAGGTAAAACTCAGCCTGGTTGAAAAGAATATACCCAGATACTTATATACGTTTACTACTTTTACTAGCTCATTTCCATACATCCAATGTTCATGTCTAGCCAGATATCCACCCTTGCGAAAAACAATGATATTTGTTTTCTCCATATTCACTTTTAGCTCCAGTCTCATTGCAGCTGCATACAAACTATTCAACTGTCTTTGTAGGTCAACAACTGATATTGACAACAAGATAATATCATCCGCAAAAAGTAATATGAACAATTCGGTAGATACGATTAAGATTTTAGGCATTGTTTTTAGCCGAAATAACCTGGCTCAGGACAACGAGGAAAATTGGCAAACACGAATGAACAGTCTACATAAATCGATAAGGGAGTGGAGCAAAAGGGATCTCAGCATTCAGGGGAAAATTGTGATAATAAAACATTTCTCATAAGTCAGTTCGTGTACATCATGCAGTCAATAGGTCTTCCAGTTCATGTTTTAACAAAGATTAACACCGTGCTATATAAATTTATCTGGCAACGGAAAACGTCTAATAAAAGAGCGTTCGAAAAGGTTAAACGAAAAACTATGGAGTCAGACTACATAGAGGGTGGAGTTCAAATGGTCAATATGCTAGAACTTCAACAGATATTTAACTTGCAATGGATCGGAAGATTGTTCAAAGAGGAACAAAACTGGACATGTTTGCCTAAATGGCACTTCAGCAGAGTATCAGACTTCCAAAATCTCTTTAAAATTAACTGCTCTAGAAAGGACTTTATTGGAAAGGAATATAAAAAGAACAAGTTTTGGTTGGAAGCTTTCTTGACATACCTAAATAAAAAATCAAGGATTCCGCTCAATGAAGTTTCACAGGAAAACGTGTTGGATCAAGGTCTTTTTAATAATCATCTTATTCAGTTTAAAAACAAAATGTTATTTTTCCCACAGTGGCAAAAGGCAGGCTTTAGAACACTAAGTGACATCGTTAGCTTGAATGAAAACAGACTTCTTGCTGTAGAAGAAGTACAAGAACGGATTAACCAAAATCCAGCTGTTACACTCTTTCAGTATAATGCACTAGTTAATGCTTGTCCAAGGAAATGGGTCGATTGGATAGAGAGAGGCGAAGCAAATAGAGGTCTAGTAAACGAATCAGAAGCGGGTCACTTCCATAGAAAACCTAATTATATAAGAAGATACTTAGAGTCAAAAAGTAACAAATCGCCAGTAACAACACATGCTGTCAACTTTTGGCAAAGAAAAGTAAATATTACAATTAACAAACACATGTGGTTAATGCCCAGGAAAGTCACAAAAGAGGTGCGACTACGAGAGTTGCAATGGAAAATTTTGCATAATCTTTACCCAACTAATATTCTGCTGCAAAAAATGGGAAAGTGTAACTCACCAAATTGTTATCACTGTCCGGATACCCTTGATGTGTTGGAACATTTTTTCTATGATTGCCCCTCGTAAATACATTTTGGAAGTATGTGGAATTGAGAGTTAGTGATTTTATACACAAATCTGTCACGTTA